>JAOYSI010052753.1:5013-25443 GCA_025775065.1 Hiodon alosoides
AACATGGACTTCAGGGTAGAATCGGCTGACTACAGGAATAAACATGGACTTCAGGGTAGAATCGGCTGACTGCAGGAGTGTTAACCGTGTTGCGTTGGCCGGCCAAGATGGATCCCCGGCATATCAGGGCATTGTAGGGGGCTCAATGGATTTAAGAATGGGTTTAAAAACACCATGTTGAAAAAGTGACTGAGATACAAATGGGTTTGGGTTGGTCCTGACATGTGGCCTGACATAAATGCAGAGCTGCGATGAGGGCATCCTGCTCGTCTTCGTGTTCCTGCACACGCGCTCCGCGCTCTCCACACGCTCATCTCTGTGCGTGCAATGGTCGACACGGAAGAGAAGTAAGCAAGTGAATGAATAAAAATAGCTCCTCATGCTAAAGTTTGAGTGTCCCATGGTACGCAGAGCCAGGGACGTGCACCTTGTATCATGCAGATGAAACGTAAAGGCTCTGACAAGGTAATCGTTTTTTGTGTGCTTCTCACTGTGTTTGTTGTCATTGAGGACGCTTTTCGTTTACCGTAGGTGTCTGACACAGTATGTAGGCAGGAGCGAAACAGAAATCTTTGTGTTTCAGACTGTCACTGTTTCACGGAGAGCATGGAAATTCCTCCGAAGGGTACAAGCAGAGCCTCTCTCAAGGCTGTGGGCTGTCTCACGCTGCCTTTTACCATTGGAATCATACAAGCCTTAATATAGTATGACATAACCTTTTGTAAGCCCCTGTGTTTTTAAATCCTTTTTGGAAGCGCAATGTAAAGTGCGTTTCGTACTGTATAAGGAGCTCTTAGCACGGGATCAGTGGATGCACTAATGTGAAGGTTTTTTACCCCATATTGGCCCACATTTGTGTTTTTATGGAGTGCGACACGCCTGTTTATAAACGTGAAATTAAATTACCTGAGTATGTGAGAGTATTTTGTGATATGCTGTTTGTATAAAAAATAAAAATGCAGTCCTCTTGTCCACTGATCCTTCTTAACTCCATTAAGTGCTGACCTTTCATCGTTTTTAATGCACACGCTGATACCTTTTTCCTCACCGGCCGACAGACCTCTTATACCGTGCAAGTTATTGTAACGGAAACGGATTTGCTTCTCGCTAACCTACCTGCTTTCAGGGGTAGGTAACCTACCTGTTTTCAGGGGTAGGTAACCTTTCCTGCTGAGAGAGCGAGAGAAAAAACAAAACAAAGCCCTACTAATGTACGGCTGGATTAAGTTTCAGTCTTTTACATGAAGTTTCAATGTACTGCTTTAAAAAGGTCTTTTTTGGCTTTGGTGCATTTCATCTTAAAAAAGCACAAATTAACAGAATAACGTTGCTCTAAAATGAAAATTGGACAAGAGGCTCAACGGTAATTGCAGCATAAGATCTTAGTGATCTTAATGCAGACCTTTACTGCTTTTAAAGCCTCAAGCATACAATATATGATGATGCTTTAAATATACCTGACTCGCCCATATCTTCCATTAAATATCAACGATGCACTTAGAACCGTGTGATCAGTTGCGTTTAGCATGCTTCCTATGTAAATAATATGTGCCAAAAAAAAAAAAAAAAGACTAATTTATTAAATTGCTTTTTTTTTTTTAGATTAAACAACAGTGTACCATTATGGCTGCCCTGATTGGTCACAAAGTCCGGAAGGAATTGTCTCCAAAAAGTGATAATTGAGGAGTAAGTTGTGGATAACATCAATCAGCTGTTTTAAATGAATGCATAAAGACTCTGATCTTATTGTCTCCAATACATTGATCTAATTCCATTGTATGAAACATGTGACATGAATTGTCCCTACAAGTGTACAAACATGTTCCCTGGAGTGTCCTGGAAAGTGGTATGCTGGTGAAAAGTCTGATGGATGAAGTATGGAGGAAAAAAACCTACAGGGCACCATAAAAATATTCATCTCTCTTGTGGTTTGGAAAACAAACTTGCCCTAGGAGATACAGCATCCAGTTATTAAAAGATCACACGTTTCACAAAGGAAAAATAGTCTTAAAAAGAAACACAACTTAACACAACCTCCGTCTTGAACACCTTTTGTCTTAAATGCATGTCAATAATTTACACTTATTAGGGAATGATCTATGAATTCTATACACTGACTAAGGCCTTCACTGTCCGGCACTCCAAGCCTCAAAACTTTGCTGGGTATTATTTTACAGATTAAAGGGGAGGTGAGTCTTTCCTGCTGAAACTGTATCAGTCTCAGTTTCGGGAGCAGACAGACATTGAGTGTTCAAAGGAAGCTGCGTGAACAACCGCCAATGTCTTTGTCTTCGGTGACATTCAATGAAGAACTTGCGTTTCAATGCTTCAGACATGTTTTTTGTATTAAGGCGATGCCGGGAATTAAGAGCAAACTGTCTTTACAAATCAAAAGTAGAATAATGAACAATTAGAAAATATATATCAGGCTTAAGGCCGGCACCAATTGAATGAAGCTCTGAGGACTTCAGAGCCAAATTAAGTAAGGAATTTCATGATGACCGCTGTTTGTTAGCGTGCAGTGTTGATGTAGATATAGGTAACTATTACACTGAGGTGAGTCCTCCCCGTCCAACAGGGCCTAGCTGGCTTTGTCGCGTAAGATTTGTTTTTAACAATTAGTCTGTGTGTGTAGAGTCCTACACAAGGCCTTTTGTTGTTGGCCTAGTGCGCTCAGTACGGAAAGAGTAAATCACATGGCATGTTTGTAAATGTGCTTGTGAAACACTTTTTTGTCTCACTACGTTGCCATGCACAGGGAGTTGTATTGTTATTTTAATCAGTCAGAAGTAAGGAACAATTCCAAATCCTTTGTGATCAACATGATATTAGCAATTTAATAAATAATTGTGCTCATTAAATTATAGATTTTTAAAATATTATTTGAATATGCATGTCACTATGAAAAAAAGAATTAAACTGCAGCTGTGATGGAGAATTAATACCACACAACTTAATTTTAGAAATGCTTTAAATCTAATTGTCATGTATTTTCTGGACTACGTTTTTAATTAAAAATGTTAAATATTCCAGTTATAATTAGAAACTGGCTTCATCCGACCAATCTAAATGGCAAATACACTGGGCCCTATAAATGAACTTGGTCATTTATATTCATAACCTTTTTTAAATTTTTTTGTGATTTAAATTTTGTTTGTATTTGACTTTTGTACTTCCTCTCTTTATTTTAATTGTTCTCAGTTTTGATACCGGCTCCATCGGCTGTTAGCTGACTTTTTTTATATGCTTTTTGATCAAATTAGGCATTTAGCTGTCACTAAGTTAACGCACAGTAACTCTCCTCCATTATTTCTTTTGAAAAATCGGTGCCATTTCTCTTTCAGAAATATAACAAATTAAATCTTCTATTTAAAATAATGTTCTAGTATTCAGAGCATTGCTAGTATGTCTCTTTGTGTAATTTAATTATATTCATTATTATATAAACAGGCCACAGGATAATTAGTCTGTTTTGGCGTGGTTCTCAGTATGCTAAGACTGTAATCACAGACAAAAGCCTTTCTACAGTTAAGTATTTCTGATCTTCGTGTTTTATCAAAAGTTTGTTTTTTGCCTTCATAACAGGAGCCAAAGATATGTTTTTGTTTGTTTTGTTTTTTTTACAGTTTGAGAACATATCTGTATTAAGTGACAAAAATAACAAAAACAATAGGCTTCTTCCATTCTGGAGGAACCTTAAATATAAAGAGCAGTTTTCATTGAAGAGCGAAATGAATTTGGTGCTCGGAGAGCCTTAGAACCGGTTGCCAGGCAGAAAAAAGGAAAGGAGAAAAAACCCCAGACAGAAGGCAAGCGTTGCAATAACAATGTAGAATGACTGAGATCAGAACCCACAGTACAGTTGGGCACTCTCGCTTGGAGTGGCAATGACACGGGGAGATTAGCCATCAGCAGCACTTACTGTATACGCCAGTAATTTGGGTAATTTTATTGCAGGGTTTGTCGATCCTGAAATTACGGCACTACTGTCTTTGTATTCTCTGTAATTTTGCTGTTTCTCCCTCTGTGATTGAAGTGAAATGGAAGCCACCAGTCTCTGTGTTTGCACAGAATTGCAGCTGTTTAGTGTTTTTTTTATTCTTTCGTTTTGCTTTTTCTTCTTCTTTTTTTTGAAAAGGAAGGAGCAGAACTGACGGAAGAGAAACTGTGCGGATAAAACATCTGGATACTGCCGCTGTATCCAGATGTTGCTTAAACCGATAGAAGATCTGATCTGCATGATTTATGTCAATCATTCCCCATATCGTCTTTGACTTTTTTCTTGATGGTAATAATGCTACTTATTTTTTAATTATTTTAAAATTATTTTCTTTGAGTTTTTTTATTTATAGCAAGGTAATTGTTTTCTAAAAAAAAAAAAAAAAAGGATTTAAACTGTGAAATGATATCAAATTTTATTTTATTTTATTAAACTAATAATTCCTTGTAAAAATATATATATATAAATATAAATATTTTTGTGGGTAATTTTATGGCGGGCATTCTATGATGTTTTATTTATATAGCATTCCCAAAAAATGATTTGAAAAATAGAGGCATTTTTTTTTTACGGTAGTAGTAGAATTGTTTCAATTTGCATGATTTGGATAATGTTCTTAGTTTGCTCTTTAGTGTAGTTTAGCTGGTAACAAATGATGGTGTAAATCTGCTCTGATTATAGCCAAACTGTTAAGGCCTGTTCAAGGTTTGAAAAGGCTGAAACAAATAGCTTTTCTATTTACCATGGAGACTGGGGTCTGTGTTCTTCGTTTCTCTGGTAACCGGAGCCTCTCTATTGCTGTAGCTATTGAACTCCCCGCTAGAGACAAAAGAACGGCCTGCGCTGGTAATTTCTTATCTGAAAAATCCCATTATGCCCTGGGTTTAACTGTAGCCCACACAAAAGTGAGGAAAAATAATTTATATCCAGACGTGTTGACGAGGGTCTGGAAATGAGCTGGGGGTCCTGGGCCCACCTCTTCCACTGCAGAATAAACTCAACAAATAAAACCATATGAAACACAATGGCTTGCAATGTATTCAAATCTCGCTGAGGGGAATGGTGTGGAGCAAGCAGAACAAGGCACAGAGTAGCAAGACACATTTTTCTCCTGGAACGATGCTCTGTTTATACAGGGAAATCACTCCAGTGACACTGTGTGCAGCGGACGCCTTTCAGCAGAAGGCATTAGTGGATTAGCACCAGAACTGTGCCGTTTTTGGTGTTATGTTACGATGTCCACGGACGAATATCACACCACGGTGTTCTTGTTCTCGCGTGATGTTTCAGAGCTGGGTTTTATGTGTGTTTATGTGTTCTGCGTATTTGGTCTGACATTACACAATTGGAAAGGAGGCATTTCCTAATTTCCAACCATCGTTTGTTTGTTTTGTAGTTCTGCATCAGAAAAAGAAACTGACAGGTAAATGGGATTGATTCAGATTAGGTGCGACTTTTACTAAAAATATTACCAGAGTTCGCCGAGTGTTTGTAAGCAACACAAGTATGAAACATCGTCACCTTTCTGAAGTATATATGGGCGTCTAAGCTCAGGTAGGTTTATTATGAGCCGATTATGTTTATTTTACTTTAAATCTCCAATTCTGGTTCACAATTTGTTTTCCACCTTATTTATAATTTTAATTTAGCTACCGCATCTCGGCCAATACTGTGAGCTTGCGAGAGCCCATGAAGCTGGTAGGAGACGCCTCGTTTGCGATGAGCTGAGAGAAGCCCTGCTGATTCACCCCACCCCAGTCTGGGCGGCCCTAAGCCAACTCAGCGTCCCAGCTTCGCTCACAACCGGCAAATTACAAGGACTTGATTAGAACTAACGAACTCAGCTCATAGGCTCACAGGACTTACAGGCGCTTTTGCCTTCACAAATCTTCACAAGTCCTTTTATAAAATATATATTTTTTAATCAAGCCCATTCGAGTTGTGACCACTTTAAAAGGGCAAACGTTCGGTTTTTAATTAAGCAATAAGACACGAGTGACATGTAATGGGAGGAATGTTTACGTAGGACCCAAAATGGATGGCATGATGGATTTTCCAAGATTTTTCCAGAATTGTTTGTAAAAGGTTTTGACTAAACCTCCTCGAAGAGCGTTTATCGTATCTACATTCAACTTTTATCAGTGGTATCTGAGGTTGGATGTGTTATGATGAATACAGATGGAATTCGCCAATAAATTCACAAGCCAATCAGTTTACGATATTTGTGTATAAAATGCAAAATTTGTTTTAAAGAAATGGCAACCGTCTGGAATATCGTGATGGAACTTGGTATATGCGTGCTACACATTTGAACATTTCCCCCAAATGTTACTCAATCTAGAATTCTTTGAATTTTGCAGGACGTCCCCATTCTGCCCATTCACTGTATTTTCTCGCTTATTTTGCCGATTCAAAATTTAAGACTGAATGTTGACCGCAGATTTGACAGTCAATGGTAAAGTCTCAGAGAAAATTGAGAGAGTATGTTTAGAAAAATAAGCACTTGAATAGAACAGAAATCAATAAACTATACAAACAAAACAAAACAAAAAACCCTTACAAACTTGCATCTTCTGTTCGTTATGTAGAACGTAGAATGTAGAATCTACTGTATGCATTTTTTAACTGGAGATCTGGGCGTTTCCTGTCTAATTCCATTCCCTCAAAAGAACATTTAAAAGGAGTAAAGTAGTGGTTTTAAGAGAACTCAAGTGACCATGGAAAGGATCACAAATTGAGTGTTATCCAAATCCCACATGAGAACCCAATAGCCCCCACCCCCAAACCTAGTCCTGAATTTGGGTGACATTTGACATCATCGTTAGGACTTCTGTTTCTCTCAGCTCCAAGATTTAGAAGCAATTTAATCAACCCCTAAAAAATGATAAATGGACTCCACCTATACCCCCCTCCTGCGTTTTTCATCAACTGTAAGTGCATGTAGATTAGCCACTGGTAGCACATTTAGTTCTCGCCAATCAGCTTTTCGAAGCAAATTGAGACGTATAGAATTTGCCATTGAAATGAATGATTTGATGTGAATGAAGGAGGCTGTGTGTGTTGTAAATCAGCCCTGACAGGCCAATGGAGGGAATTGACAGAGCACTGTAATCACGGCCGACATCCACTGGCGTTATTGATCCAGAACCTCCATAATCCCCTTCACATAACACAAGCAATTTCATGTAATACCTATAATAACAGTGCATTCAAACTCAAGTAGCCATCAGGGGCTTTGTATCTAATAGGGAGGTGAAGGCCTTACCCAAGTACACCAGAGACAATTCAAAAAATATCCATAGCTTTCTTTTATTTATTTCTCTTTTTTTGACGATACCCAGTTAAAAAAGATAAACAGCCTTCAAATGTCAAGGGACATGTCATACTTTCTAAGTATTTCTAATTTTGCAGGCAACAAGGCACGTGAAAAATTGCACATATTTCCAGTATACAATTAAAACATTAGCAAATATTCAAGTTTTCTTACTCAGACCACAGCACATGGACAGACTAATGACGCTTAAAAAAGCATTGGAAGGAAAAATGTGCGCGCATTTGTTTGGCTGTCTGTGATTAAACAAACAAGGAGACTGCCTTTGTGTCAGCGCTGGGAAGTCAAACGACCACATGGAATTTAAACTTGCAGGGTATGGGTGGGAGATTGTCGTGGCTTTCAGCCACCCCGGTTTTTGCCAGCAGCAGTGGTGGCGGGGACGGGATCCTCTCGTGGTAATTACCGGCGAGATGATGGCCCGGGTCTTTTACTTGTGATGTTCTTCCAGTTGAACATGCCCCCCTTGTGGATCATTGCCTAGTCTTATCAAAGCTGCACAAGCCTGCTCATTAATATATAGTCCAGAATGCTGGCTTCTATACATCATTGTCCTGCTTTGGAGGCGGGCTAATCACTCAACTATTATCAGTCAGCGAGCAGAAGGCAGGCAATCACGCCTGACAGCAGAGAATCATGGGAGATCAGCGGAGGTTAAACGAGGCTGACAGTCACGATAATGATGATTCGGCTATAAATTAAGATGTGATGATAAAGGGGGGGGGGGACACAGGCTCCTGCCCTGGGCCGTAGTTGCTTTAGTACATCATCTTTTCCCTTTCTCTACTTGTTAAATGTGACCACAAGATTTCACACGCCAGGGAGACTGAATGAGAAAGGACTTTTTCTTCTCCACCGGGTTCCTGACAAAGGAGAAAAGACATCTGATGGAGCAGCCGGGAAGTTCCGATTGCTGTCTGAGACACTTCAGCCAAATGGGATGGGAAAGGACTGCTATGGGGTTAGGGCAGTGGGGCAGGGGCAATGAGAGTTGGGGCTCGTAATGTGTTTTAATCAGCCTGACATTGTCAGAGACCAGTGATGTAAATCTGTCCTGGACTTCCACTCTTGTCATTTTATCTTCCTCTGATAGAGAAACAGGAAACGTTGGAGAACCAAGCATCACCCACAGAATAGTAGTTCTTTATCAGATTACTTTTGGAAGCTCTGACACGTCTGTTTAATACAGACTGGGATGATTTTTCAAACAAAGTAGTTCCATGAAACAGTCACTAGTTTGACAGGCACCTCTCCAAAACAACTTTTTTTTTATGGACACAGGAAATAAAAAAAATGTTGCAGATGTATGTCCTTTGTGTGTTGTGTATCTCACTATGAGCTTGTGTGCATGTTTGCTTTCCAGAGTAAAAATTCTAATTAAGTAAATCGAAGGTCTGTTTTCACCTGGAGAAATTCTATTAGAGGTTTATTGTATTTCACAGTGATTTAAGCTCTTACCACAGGCAAGAAAAAAAAAAAAATCACATGCATTTGATTTTGATTATTAATACTTTTAGAAATGAATTTTAATTATGGAGTGTAGATTCAAATGTCAGTTATAATCAAGACGTAGACTGCGAGACAACAGGTCTTTATTGTTGGAATTATTTATCAAGATTCAGATCGGTCATTTTAAATAAGTCCATGAATATTTCATGAACTAATTTCATTTATTTATTTTCATATATTTGTTTCATCATAGTAACGTGCCCTCTATGCATAGCAGGCAAGCAATAAGAATGTTGTTTTTATAAATCTGTTGCCCAAAAGTAATGATAGCGTTCTTTTTTTGAATTTTCTAATTCTTAGCGGTAGATAAACATTGGTTAATAGTATAATGTGATGAGTGCTGCACCCTAAGGGTTAGAGCGTTATGTTCTAGAACTTGCTATTTAATTTACATCTATTAGATATTGCATAAATATTGTTATCCTTGAAGTTGTAAATTATTTTGGGATATATATATAAGTAATAACAGCAACAAAATAAAGCATTTAGGCACAAAATGTAGCTATACTCAAAACACTTCAACAGTGTAAGTTAGTTAGTTTACCTGCATGAGTGGGAGGTGTTGATGTAGAGTGAAGCTAAGCTCACTACACTGCTCTGGAAACTGAAAATGCTCCAGCACGAAACTCGCAATGTTGAAAAAAATTAATTAAATATGAACAATAACATAAAACGTCAATCATCAAATAAAAATAAGTTGATATAGCTAAATATTAGCAGTACAATTGGGTTATCTAGCTACTTGACTATGGTGTGACCAAATACAACTCCAATGTGCTCCTTTAGGGGCAATTTTTTTTATGATTATCGTTACATTATAAATAGGTTTCTTGAGAAGAGATAGAGGTTCTTCCTTGTAAATGCCTCCGCTGAGGGTAAATTTTTATCTGAATACTAATTGAAGTACGTCATTGTGTTATTTTTCTAGGTCTACTTTGGTTCTGCTTAAAGCTTAAAAAAGCTAAGTGGACTAAAATTATAATTTTTGTCTAGCTAGTCTGTCATTTCAACTAGCTACTGTTAAACTTAATTATTTAATGAAAACAATAATGATTGTAAAAACGAAAACTCAATGAGCTTGAAAAATGTTTTGTTTTGTTTTATTAAGTTAAAGAAATGTTTGTAAATGTGGCAGATCAAACGTTTTAGTACTTTATCATACAACAAAGGACAATTACGCTATATTGAGGTAAAACAGCTCATTTTATACTTTTATACCAGGTTTTTTTATAGGTCTTAGCCAATGGGTGTGCGTCGGAGCAAAGCAAGGAAAAATAGTTAAAAACTAAAACTAGTTTGGAAAGATGTTTGCTAGCTGTAGATTGGCGAGTTTCTTGACCACTTTGCTCTGGTGTCCCCCCCCCCCATGGAGACCCACCGCCTATGGATAACACAATAAGAGATTATCAACAGGTTATATATCTGAGTAGTAATGTAGTAACCTTATTGTGCAGCTTAGACTGAGGCAGAAAGCATTAAAGAAGTTAAATTAGTTGGAAGTTTGTCAGCAGGCTGGATTAGAGGAATTCCTTTTCCCCCTTCCAAACAATTTTCCAATCTCTTTCTCTTGTGATGTCACTGTTGTTTAGGGTTGTGTCTATGTAATGTGAGACCACGACTGAACTGTGTAGAGGTCAGGGTTGTGGGTTGAAAAGCTTGTATGTTTGTGCGCGTGTGTATATGTGTGCGTGAGCATGTGTTTGTGACCGTATGTTTGGTGCCAGAGGTTATTTCCATTTCCTGTGTTCCTGGCTCCATCTTTGGAGGGGTCAGGGGTTAAAGTGACAAAACGTCAATCCCTTTTCACGGTCCCCCGTCAGACAGAAAATACCTTCCATCCCTTCTTCCGCACCAGCAGATCCTCGTCCTCGCTAAGCTCAAAGTGCCTCCTGTAGCTCTACTGAGAGAGACCGATGGCATCCCAACCTTCTGTGGAGGGAGTGTGTTTGCAATCTGTACACTAAAAACCTGCTTGGAAAGCAATAACACCACCACAGTGCTTTTTATACCTTTAACCCATTATTTTTGGTTTACTACTTTATCAATCAGACAGATTGTTTGGTTTAAAGTGTAGAGGAGAGAGGTACACAAAACGCATGGATGTTCCGAATATACTTTTCGCCTAAAGAGTGCTTTAAAGCGTATCGATGGATAGGAAGATATGGCTGCCAGATAAATGCCAATATTCGATCAAATATGTTTTACCACCGTCATACAGTTGTTGTAAACTGATGTTCAGTTGTTTCCGAACACTGGTGCGCAGCGTCACACAAAAATGCAGCTTCATTGGTAAGATTTTGGCATTACTTCCGTAAAACATAAAAACCCCCCAGAGGCACTTAATGTTAATGACAAAACTAACTACTCAGGTCTGCCGTCTGTGGGCTTGTATTTACCAACCCAAGAATCTCAACGCTGTTGAGGTTATTTCCTTTTTATTTCTTCCTTGCTTTCCTTTTTTTTTTTTTTCCAGGGCTATTTATAAGCTATTTTTCTGCAGGAGCCGAGCATGCGTTTGGCTTGACATAATCACCGGCACACAGGTGGTTCCCAAGAGAGTGAACAAGACGCCTGATAATCACCTGCCCAAAATGAGAAAGAGAGGGATTCAATGCAAACTAATGTGTTCTATACAATTACTGGATTAATAATTTTATTCTATTACGGCACTGCAGAGAGAGAGAGAGAGAGAGAGAGAGAGAGAGAGAGAGAGAGAGAGAGAGAGAGAGAGAGAGAGAGAGAGAGAGAGAGGACATCAGGCTAAAGATCTGCAGTTGTAGTATATTTCTAAATGCCTAGTTAAAAGATTGAGCAAGGGTCAGGAAACTTAATTATACCATAACTAGACAGAAATTGCCATATGATAAAAAGAACCATCCAGATAGGTTCAGCAGGAAATTACTGCTTTAATATTGTGGCAGAATGCCCGTTTTCTCACAATGCTGGAGAAACCTGCCATGAGCCCCCAGAAGGGGTCTGCTTTGGTCTCCAGTGATGATAATATATATTAAAAACGGGATATTTTACGAAGGCGAGCCACTTCCCATTATATTTTATCTTACCACCTAGTTGGAACGAAAATATGTAATGACATTATCAAGAAAAATTTGTTTTTCCAACTTTAAGTGTTAGAGATGGAATATTTTGTGTATACCACATGGAGATATGGTCATTGTGTTATATTTCCCCCGGTCTCTTTTCATTCGTTGTCTGTGTAAACAGATGGAATGTGTCATTACATGCTGATCCAGCACATCGAGGTCCAACAAGACTGATAAAACTGCAGAAATCAGGGGCAGAATTTAACTGAATTTTATTTGTATGTTAATGAGTTTGTGCTTTTCATTATTTAAATCCTAAAGCATTCTTTATCCCTGAGCTTAAAAGGGTTAATTAAATTTAGATAGAACAGTGTTTAAATTCATAACCCCTGATGAACATTACAAGCCATTAAGATCTAATCCAAATATTACTGCTGAGAAAAAATAATTTAATTAATGTAACAGCATTTTTAATGCAGTGTGTCCTTTAACATGACCTCATCAAGAGGGAAGATGTGCTTTAACCCTATTTTGACTGTAATGTTAACCCTGTCCTGGCCAGTAAATACTATAACCGCGTGGCCGTCTGCTTTTCTTCCACTCTGCTTTCCTAATGATTTCATTGAATTGATGCTCTGATGATTCAGGAGAAAACGCCATGGCGTAAATACCGGATAAAACAGAATAGTGTCTGCAAAAGCCCATCTAGTGAGAGAGTTAATGCATACAGTGCTGCCAACACAGCGACACCATGCTGCTCGTTGTCTCAAAACAAAGCAGTCATGACCCAAAACACAAGTACTAAAACCAGGGGGATGTAATAGCTCATAGAGTCTTTTAAAAGTGATCTCTCCGTCTCTTCAAATATACATCTGAGAGTGGGGAGAAAGTGACATTTTAATGCAAACCCCCGTGAGACGAGGGGTTGATTTTGTATTCATGTGATGCAGATTAATCAAGTGGCCCGCGTTACCCAGGGCTAGCTGCCATTCTCACTGCCAATCTGCATATCTGCATATTACTGCCAGACCCAGTCTTTAATTTCCTACAGGAGCAGATAATGATCACCTTGTTTAAACAGAGGGGACAGGACTGATACTTCATATAGGGATCAGCAGTGGGGAATTGCTGATTAATGCCATGTTGAGCGAATTCAACACATCATTTCATTACAAGGTGATGAAGACCATGCATGATTTGAAGATTGATTTATTCATTAGGTTTGATCTGAATCAATGTGGTCAAAACCATCTGCAAAATACAGTAAACATCGTAGCTGTGAAGGGGTTATAATCATATCATGTGTTGTGGGTTTACTTTGCACCACAGACTTAAGTAACAGCTTTCATAAACTGCAGATATCGAGGAGACGCCAGGAATTTTATCCGATTATACTTATCATTCTAAAGCTGTGAATCATACAACCTGCATGAATGCAGGGGTCTGCAAAGCAACTTACAATAAAAAAAAAATTGGAAGTAATTGAGCAGATTGATATATATTCAAATCAATTTTAAACAAGATACGATGGAGAGACATGCCATTTGTAAATTTCATGTGCACTTTGGACATAACTTTTACTGGCATGCAGAGAATGTTATTTAAAAAATATACACAATATTCTGGCTAACTTATCATCGTACCTCTCCTTGGATTTGGGTTAATTGCATAACTGAGAAAATGAAATTGTTCTTGGTGCAGAGCTGTCCATAGGGTGTTATATAAACTCCCTCTACAAGTAGAAAGAGCTTTTCTTAATTGAATTGCACCGACTGAGAGAGTGTTGTTTGTCTTCAGTTAGAACTTAAGGGCCTTCTGCTCCAAAGTTAACAGATTGCAGTCGTGAGAGGTTTTAGAGCATGCAGAATCTTGGACGCCTTTTGTGGCTTTGAGGACCATTCTCTTTGGACCAACATTACCTTTGTATCCGTCTTTCCAACGTTTGAATTGCTAAAGTAGCTAAAACCATTCGTGAATGTGTCATGTTTATTGGATTTCTCAAACACCAAAAAAAAAAAAGAAGGTATTATTTAATACCTCTAACAAAAATGTGTGGCAGCTGTGGCCTACTTATACATTTGGTTTGCTAAATTCTAAATAAAACCAAGACAGATTCGGCAAGCAAATATGACCAGGTTCCAAAATACTCAAGACCACATCCAGAAATTTTAATATATACCTGATTTATTTATTTTTTGGCTTATTATGGCGTGACTTCCAGTCTTGGCAGACGCTAAGCAGGTATTTCAGAACACAGCCACAGAGACATTGGGCCGTCTGTGTTTTGGATTTGGTCATCTTTTCATTTTCAAAAGCACAACCTCATGGTTGTCTCTTTCTTGTCTTCCATAGTGTCTTCCATAGCCCACTCCAGGGCTCTTTAGATGTGGACATGGTTGACAGATGGAATGCTATTGCTGTTTCCGTAGAACCTATCATTTTATTATAAACCATTCTGTCTTACTTTATTCTAAAGAACCATTTTAAACATTTCCATTGAGGAGATGGAATGTATTTTTATTAATTAAAAGTTGCTGCTGGAATGAAAATACATTTTGCACATTCCAAAGTATGTTTAATGTTACCATATGTGCATGAAATCGAGTGAAGCTTAAATTCTAGGGAAAACTGCTGTAGAGAAAGGATTGATTTTAGTTATTTTCATAGGTGTTTTTTCTAAAAAGTTTAGCGGAACATTAATAGCAAACAATGAAAAAATCAATGCCACTGTACCCTTGAACAATGTATATTACACTCATTGAATCAGTCCTGTGCTAAAGACGTTTGTCTCTGATGTAACAAGGAAAAGATGTCCTAGCCACATTATATGTGTAATATAAGTGAGTATGTGTACAGTTTCCCTATTTCAGAACTTGGCTGTCTTACTTACTGCAGATATAGATATGGTATATGGGGGGGTGGGGGATGTTTTAAAAAGGCAAACAAGGTTATCTTATATATATATATTTAGATGAGCTTCTCGTGACGTTAAAGAGAGTGTTTTTTGTGTTGTTTGGTGGGGCTAAAACCTACAGTGTTGTTCTGGTGTACATTACTTTTCCCATTGCCCCTTCAGTGCCCTTGTTCTTCAACTGTTGCCCCAGGTGCATACCTTTAGGGGGTTCTATCTGTGCAGGTCCCCCAGTTCACTGAAGTCTGCCTCATTTTTCTGTTAAAAGTGCTTTAGATCACATGCTTTGGTTATTGTATCCCATTTGGGGGTCTGCTGTTTAATTTAGCTCCAATGTGCTAACATCATTGATATTATCCTATTACTCTCTATTTTATTAGTCTTAGCAATATTTAATATTCACCCCCTGGTGGATATCAAAGCACCCTTGAAGATGGAGATGATGGAGATTAAAGTGGAAACATAACCTTACGTGTTTGCCCTCCCCCCTAGATGTTGAAAAATTGTATTCGGTGGATCCTATTGAATTTTGTCACCATTGTTCAACTGAATTTAAGACTAAATCCACTGGGTTCACCACATCTCTCTTTCAGACAGTGGGTTACAGTATTATCTCATTTTCCTTTGTAAAATGTTGATTATCCGATAGTTTGATTTTATATATATATATATGAAACTACGTTTCAAAGAATGTTAATTCTTCAAGGGAGGGACTGGTACTGACATTAGTAAATGCATGTGAATTCAGGTTGCAGCAAGAGTGGATAATAGTAATTGTAATAAAGAAGCCTAAACCAAATGGTTGTAATATGCAAACGACAGGCAGGAAAGTGCAGTCAGCTGGTTTCAGAACGACATGCCTGAGCCTGGTTAATTAACGAGACTGCGGCCAGGTGCTAACGCTCAGGAGGAATTTTAAAACGCTCAGTCGTAACGCGCGGGGGGGGGGGGGGTATATTCAGTCTGCTGTGCGTTGGGCAACCAGATGACAAGCATTTAAACAACAACAACAACAACAACAACAACAACAACAACAACAACAACAACAACAACAACAACAACAACACACACACACACACACACACACAACAACAACAACAACAACAACAACAACAACAACAACAACAACAACAACACAACACAACACACAACTGCCAATAGCTAGGCATTTCAGTCACAAAATATGAAATTACAGCAGTGGCCTCAAATTAAGTCAGGCTTTATTACAATATGACTTTGTGTTGCTGTTGCGTGTTTTGCGTTTACGGGTCTGGGGACAATGTCATGGCTAGTTTTATTTCACAACTGGCAGAAAAATATGACCGCTGATGCACACAATTGTTTAAGGGTATGTTTTGTTTTTTTGGTAGAATTTAGAGACAATGGTATATTCCTAAATTTTAGAATTGGTAACGCGGCGGTTCCCAATAGCTTGGCTTTTCACGCCTGCCACCCCATCATGGGAAACACTACTATTTTCTGCGGACTTCTCAAAAAGCTTTCGCGTTGCAGCTGAACAAAGCCCAGATCCACGAGTAGTGTTCTTTCCCACTCGTTTTGGTACTAACAGTCTCTTTAGTTTCTCAAATGATGGCTCTGAGACGGGTAGTATTGCCGCAGGTAGCTAGCCGCCAAGCTAGCGTTGTTATTAAGTGGATCTAGGTGAAGATTCTAGGACCAGTATTGGCTTTTACGATTGGAAACATGGTGAAGGGAAAACCTGATCCTGGATCAGCTCACTGAAGCAACATCTCACTTTTCCCTTGCAAACTAAACCGTGTTTACCTGTAATTATTCATGTTTACGTCATTTTCTATTTAGTGCCTTCCGCCAAACTAACGAACTAAAAAAACTGCATAGCCTGTATCTACGCATTGAGTAAATGAAAATCTAATATTCTGTGCGCAAGATACTTCAGAGATACGCACCCTTGCGCTGAGGTTGATTTATGGGAAAAATATATTTTTTAAACGTTATCCATTGTTAAAATGTATTTATCAGCAAACAAAATATCCCTACTGTGGGGAGGAAAAACGCGCCGATTGTTAATCTGTTGGGACAAACCTAAATCGAGATCACCATCAAGTAGAGATGTGTTTATATTTTTTCTAACGTCATGACAATTCCAGATGTACCAGAAAGTAATTACTTTCTGTTACTGAAGTCAGATAAGGTTGTATTAGACTTTTACGTATATAAATTATAGTGGTAGTCGGCCATTTAAAATCTAAACTTTATAGTAGTATAGCCTATGTGGCGGGGTTGCTACGCTAGGCGAAAAATGCGTCTTTAACAATCCACTACGCCGTTCTTAGATGTTTATTTTAGATTCTAATAGAATATACGATTGAACAAAAATGCGAACCACATGGCTAGCTATTAAAAACAAAAACAAAAAATACAAAGTTAAATGCATGAGACTAACATTCTACTTTTTACACAAGATTAATTTCCTGTTATTACAATGCAACATTGAAAAATGTTTGAAACTACGAAAACTTACTATTCACAGTAAAATACATATATGTATTTTTCCACGTTATGCATTGTTTACCGTGCGTGTAGTGTGATTGAAAATATGTGATATAAGTTGGGTCTGAAGTAAACCAACGCAGAGAACTGTCAATTAATCGTCAGCTTTAAGAACAATCTTAAAACAAAGTTTTCTTTTTTGTTTTGTACAATAAGTGTACTTTTTTATGTACTTATTTTGATTTAACAACATATTTTTAACAATTAAAAGTGTGAACAATTACTGGTTTAATTTGACTGTAGTGTTTTTTATTTTTTATTTTTTAAGTTTTAATTAAATGTATATGATCGTTTGCCTTTAAATAGATATCGGGCTATGGTTATTCTTATGATTTTTGTCTGTCTGACATTTTAGAGTTTCCTAATCTGGTTGTTTAATTTCAGTTTTTTTTTTTATTTTAATTTATTGCTCTTAAAAAATAATAATAATAATAACCTACACTGAAACCCTGGTAGACTCGCACATCAGAAATGCTATTCGTAATTCTGACTGAGAGGGATTCAGTCACAGTTTGAATCCACGGTGTGTAACTTGATTAAATCTATCCCACTGGTAACTAGATTACAACAGTGAAGGATTAGGGTCTATTATGTCAATTAATTTCATGTGGATTTTGGCCTGGGACCTTCTGCCCCACTGACTCTGAGTGTATATATATTCAATTACGGCATGTTGAAGAAGCCTGCTGTGCGGTGAATTTGGCCATTCAGGCCTGGACATAACCCTCTGTGCGACGTATGCTGGACTTCATTCTAATTGAAACATCTTTTTTTTAAGCCAATTTAATCTATGGACAATCTAGACAACTGAGATGCAAAAAACTTGGAGCTGACTTGTGCAGTCTCATGGAGGTGGTTGTTTGCTTTCCAGACATCAAATTAAAGTAACTTCCTCGATGCACCTCGCGAAGTAAAGCGAGCCAGTCCTGATACACTCAGTTGTGTAGTTACCTCCATGTTGATTACCTGCATAAATGAATCACTCTTTCATTATTATCTTGTCATTTGGATTGTATCGATGTACTCCATGAATGTATGATAGGGTAAGAGGAGAGGTGGGTAATAATCCTGCCAGGATCTGACAGGAGCTTACCATTGGCTGGTTCAAGTGTCACAGGGTGAAAGAAGGACAATTTAGATTTAGAAAAATTAATAACAATGTACGGTGTGATTTGAAAAAAAAAAAAAAAAAGACAACCATTTTTAAGTGTGTTTTTTTTTGGGGGTGGTGGTGGTGGTGGAGGGGTGTGGGGTGGTGGAGGGTACAGCTGTGACAAGACCAGCGGAATTAGTTCAATTAAAAGTGCTAATTGCTTGGCTAATTCTTCCACTAATTTCTCTTCCAGGGCACCGGGGAGGATGATGGCATAATAGCAGGAGCTTTACTTCCAACCTTTTATTCCGTCTCCCTCTGAATAGCTCCACAGCCCTCCCAAAATCCCTTGGCTGTTTCAATAAGGAATCTTTGGTCTCTGCTCAGTTAATGTTTTGGCTGATGGGCTGACATCCCCGATCAGGAAATGTGCTGTGTGCCGAAATCCACGCTGCCACAGCGTTTTGGTGAAGCTACATGGAATAAAATGTGTCTTAGTTAAAGGTTTTTGGACAGCACTGCAGCACACAGTAAATCATAAAAATAGCTAAAAACATGAATGCCGTCAGGTTGATATGTTATGCCTTTACTAAAAAAAATTCACTAAAATAAATATTTTTTTATTCTTTTTTTTATTTTGCAATCTTTGAAAAACATTCATTCTACCTTTAAAAATCAAATTAGGGACTCGAAACAATTCTGCCGAATACTATATGGGGGAGGGGGGTAAACTTTTAGCATTCACAAGCTAATCATTTTAGGTGAAAAGTATAATTCTTATAGGAATTATGTGTGTTCTTGTTAACAGCAGAGAATGAAAGAAGAGATCTTGACTTTATTTCTATTAGGAGTAAATGCTGCAATTAAGTCTATTATATATAAGTTGTAAATATTTTTTGATTGAAATATACATATTATTTTGTTGGATCGTAAGAAAAACAATTAATTGTTTGTAAACGACTTTTTCATATTTAATATATGACTGTATATGCTGAAAATAATTCAACAATAATACATTATGATAAACTCCCTTTTGTAAAATATGTAGGGAAGTTGAAAAACAAGATATCTATTAAAAATAATTATTTTGGTTAAGAGCAGTTTTAAACACGATTTGTAGAATACTTTTGCTTTTTATATAAAGCTTTCAGTGTTATAATGTTTTCTTGCCTTTCCATGACCTTGAATGTACCTTCTTTTTCAAAATTAGAATTGCTTTGGATTAATTTAGCTCACAAATGAGTTTTACAAGAAAGAACATTTTCACAATGCGAGACAAACAGTACACACACATTCTCTAAAGGCATTGATAAAGTATCAACCTGTGTGCTCAATTAAATAAAATTAGTTTTCACTTCTGATGAAGATAAAACTGTACTCAGTCAGGCTGTGACCATGAAGTTTTGTTTCTTTGCCAAATGAGTCATGTCTAAATCCATTTAAATTCACTTTATATATATAAAAAAAGTGACAGGCCTGCCCCTTTCTGTTTGCACGTTAGACTAATTCCTTGCTTGACTGAGGCTGATCTGATAATATTAAAGTTAACTAACTGCCTTGAAAATGATGAGAGGAGATGTCTCATCATTCTCTCATCATTCAATCAATGAGTCACAATTGGACAAGCCCGGTGTATATTAACCACACATGAATAGGGGAAGACCAATCAAGAATCCCGTTGTCATTAGAGCCTTTATTCAATTAGAAGAATCTCCACTCACTCAGTTTCATATTGATCTTCCTAAAACCTTGTTGTGGGTTTATTTGCTTTGTGTCGAAGAAGGGCTTCTCATGTCTGGCAAAGGGAGTGGTGCACATTAAACTTTTCTTCCTATAACACCAAAAAGAGAAAAATGCATTACAATTTCATCAACTCTGGGTTTGGGGTTTGGGTTAGGGTTAGGGTTAGGGTTAGAATTAGGGTTAGGGTTAGGGTTAGGGGTTAGGGTTTTGGGTTAGGGTTAGGGGTGGGGTTGGGGGGTGGGGTGTGGGGTTGGGTTGGGGGGGGGGGGT
>JAOYSI010052774.1:0-25440 GCA_025775065.1 Hiodon alosoides
CCCCCCCCCCCCCCCCCCCCCCCCCCCCCCCCCCCCCCCCCCCCCCCCCCCCCCCCCCCCCCCCCCCCCCCACGAGTCATGGTGTATTTGTAATAAAGCCAAGCTAGCAGCCTGGTGCCCATCATTCCTGTTTGGGGGGGGTGGGGGTGGTATGGGGTTATGCTTAATTAAAAAAATATTCTGGTCTTCAGGGACCCCCATACCATCTTGTGTCCTGCTATAAAAAGCTCAAACAGGGCCCTCTGGGCTCCATCGCTCCGGGCGAAACATGTCCTTCCCTGGTCCCTAACACTCTGTCTACACCAATCTGTCTGGCTAAGTGGGATCTCTGTTACTCTGTGCTAAAGTAATGTAGATCACCAGGATAAGATTAATACTGTGTTAGAGTTTTATTCTACAATGGTGCCATATAAAAAACGTTTGTGTTTTTCAGTATCATCCAAATACAACACTCCCCATATCCAGGATCTATTCTCCCTGTGAAATGGATTACTCCGTGGAGTTCCAGGCCCTGGGGTGCTCTCCTGGAACCCTGTGTTCAACAATGCTGCCTAGAAAAGATCAGATTCAGCAACACTTTATGCAAAAGAGATTAAAGCCGTGATACTTCGCTGATTGAGAAAATGGAGGGCTGTTGTCAAGAAACTCCCCCTTTGGTTGTAGAGTCCTTCCTGTGGCAGTCATCATCATCACTTCTGGCTTGTGCAAGTGAAAGTCAAACAAGTCTTTGTTTGTGTGAGAGCGGGAATGAGACTGTGTGTGTGTGTGTGTCACTTGACTGAAGGCAAAGTTGGACAGATCAGTCAGTCTTTTTGATGTCATTATTTACTGAAGATACCCTTGCAATCCTGCCGTGGTGATGGTGAGGATTCGGGGCAGCAGCAAATGCACTAATCCAATAGGTTTCTCTCGGCCTTACGGTCACCTGAGTGCGGCAGTCTGCTGAGCTGGGAAAACAATCTGACAAGGTCAACGGGCAATCCTAGGTTTTCGGCTTCCTGCCGGAGTCCGTTAAGGAGAGGTCTTGCCATCAATATCAGCTTGACTGGAGCTTTCCCTTGCTTCCACCTGAGGCTAAACGAAAAGTTTTTTTTCCCCTTTTTATCTGAGAACACAGGGGGAAAAGACTGTCTTCTTTCAGAATGTCAATCAGTTTGCCCATTGAGTGGCACACACACGGCAGGCATCTGATCCGAGCCTAAGAATGCTAAGAGCCCCCCTGGGTGTCCAGGAACACCGACCGAGGCAGAACAAATTCCTCCAGCCCCTCCCCTTCAGTGCACAGGATGTTTTTGGAAAGATAAAAATAAAATTACAGTAAATTAGTGAGGTTGAAAACAGTCCTGTACATGATAATCTTGTACACACATACACACACACTCATTCACACTCACACACTCACAGACTCACCAACACACACCAACACACACCAACACACGCTCACACACTCACTCACACAAACACTCACCAACACACACACACACACACACACACTGCGAGGTAGGCTCTTCGTAATCACATAAACCCAAGCTGCCACTCCAGCTGAGGAAAACCGCTCCCCGCACCTCGATTTTTCCTGAGCCCCCTGATCCTGATGGATTGCTCATTATCAAGCCTCCTTTTTACTCTCTGCCCATTTTAAGGCCCACCAGCTTCTTTCCCCATGTCTAACCGCCATTCTCTGTGTCTTCTCTCCCCCAACAGAGTCGTCGAAAACCAGCTTGGATGATGTGACATTTCAGTCATCCGGAGGGGGGCAAGGTAGATAGTTTCTCGTACAGGGTGGGGGTGGTTTCTGTGCCAAGATCAGCTTCAGATTTCAATCTGACTGTGCACCACTGTGTGGGTCGCTCTGAGTACAGCGGTTTATTTTAATCAAGCAGGCCAAAGGGGTATATCAGGTAATGGTCCGAATATCCAAATCATCCACCGTCCTCCCTGCCTGGGGGCGCGTGGCCTCGATTAGAGGAGGCAGTCTCGTCCTAACGGGACGTCTGGCCCAGCTCGCTAACTCGCATTTGGTCGGGATGGAAGTAAAGTTTATTTCATTCCTCCCTAATAGAGGGCTCAGTCGGGCCTTCAGCCCATGATCTAATTACTTCAATGTTGCCGTTCTGACCGGACGTCAGGCCGAGATTTTAAAATAACTGAAAACAAAATAAAAGTGGGTCGAAATCGATATGATGCGCTGCGCTCCACCTCACTTAGTTCCGTGCTCCTAAGCACCTAGATAAACTTCCCCCCGTTCCCTAACGAGAACAAATTTCCTTGTTTGCATTGGGGAATGACTTTTTTCTTTCTTTGTAATAATGTGAATTTGCCATTTTAAATTAGTTTGATGTCCAATTATCCACGATTATCCAACATGCATTCTCCCAGGGGCATTGTGGTTTTTTTATTTTATTTTGCATATTAAACTGTGAAGCCATTTATAGTGGGTCAGAGGTAGACGTAGGACGGGACGGAGTTTGGACAGATTTGTGTCAGTTCTTAGTCAGCTGGCAAGTGCTTTGGTCAACTGCCTTGACAAGCCATTTGTAACTTTGATGTAGTGATGCAACATGATATACTAAACATCACCAGTAGCCTGTAAAATAGTTATCACCTACGTTCAGAACTAAACTAATACAGCTGAGAAATGTTTTTATTCATATCAGTGTTTTATATTTAAATATGTTTTTACATATACATATACATATACATACATACACATACATACACATACATACACATAATTATACATATACATACATACATACATACATATACATACACACACATATATACATACAAACATATACAAAAATACACTATATGGACAAAAGTATTGGGCCACACCTCTTAATCATTGAATTCAGGTATTTCATTCAGTCCTGTTGCCACAGGTGTATAAAATCAAGCCCCTAGCCATGCAGTCTGTCTTTACAAACATTTGGGAAAGATTGGGTCGCTCTAAAGAGCTCACTGAATTTGAGTGTGGTACTGTAATAGGATGCCACCGTTACAACAAGTCCGTTCGTGAAATTACTGCAGAGTTCCAAACCTCCTCTGGGATTAACATCAGAACACAAAAACTGTGCGCCGGGAGCTTCATGGCATGGGTTTCCATGGTCGAGCAGCTGTATGCAAGCCTTACATCACTAAGCACAATCCCAAGCGTCGGATGGAGTGGTGTAAAGCATGCTGCCACTGGACTCTGGAGCAGTGGAAACGTGTTCTGTGGAGTAACGAATCATGCTTCTGAATCTGGCAGTCTGATGGAAGACGAGTCTGGGTTTGGCGAATGCCAGGAGAAAGTCTCCTGCCTGACTGCATTATTACAACTGTAAAGTTTGGCGGAGGAGGGATAATGATATGGGGATGTTTTTCTGGGGTTGGCCTCAGCCCCTTAGTTCCACTGAAGGGAAATGTTAATGCCTCAGCTTACCAAGACATTTTGGAAAATTCTATGCTTCTAACTTTGTGGAAACAGTTTGGGGAAGGCCTTTTTCTATTCCAGCATGACTATGCCCCAGTGCACAAAGCAAGGTCCATAAAGGCATGGGTGGATGAGTTTGGTGTGGAAGGACCTGACTGGCCCGCACAGAGCTCTGACCTCAACCCTATCGAACACCTTCGGGATGAACTAGAACAGAGATTGCAAGCCAGGCCCTCTCGTCCAACACCAGTGTCTGACCTCACAAATGCTCTTCTGAAAGAATGGGCAAAAATTCCAACAGACACACTCCAAAATCTTGTAGAAAGCCTTCCCAGAAGAGTGGAAGCTGTTATAGCTGCAAAGGGGGGACCAAGTTGATATTAATGCCTATGGATTGAGAATGGGATGTCATAAAAGCTCCTGTAGGTGTAATGTGCAGGTGTCCCAATACTTTTGTGCATATAGTGTGTATATATATTAAACATAAGGATAAGGATATATATTACTCCATTCACACGTGGTTCCTATACTAAATTTTCTGCTAAATGTATACACAAAGCACCTTAATCCAGTAATGGAAAGATCACCAGAGCGGGCTGGGTTCCCATCTCGTTTTCAGTTCGTTTCCCCGTCACGTCTGGTTGTTGCAGCTCGCCGCGCCTCGAAGTGTGAAAAGCCGTGAAGGGAGGAGTTCCAAGCCGGGTCCAAGATGCCACACGCTCCCTGTTTCCAAGGAAACCAATTTCTCGCACCACCATTTGGACTGGATAATGTGGCAGAGGTTTTTTGCAACCTGCACTTATCTAATCCTGCAAAACAAATTTTAAGTAAATATATTATATTTAATCACAATTTGGGCAATTTTTTCCTCCATTTATTATTAGGCTTACACGTATCTGCTGTATGTGTGTGGTTCCTGAAGCCACAAGCCACCTTCACTCCCCCCTCCCACCTAGAACCTGGTGGATCAAAACTCTGTACTGTTCATACTGACGTCAACAGTGCGGATGGCAGACAGCGTAAGACCGTGTGTGCGTGCCTCTGCGGGTGCTCTGAGATATTTCTCCATCGAAGTTCTCTGCTCGGTCACGTCGCTGCCGCTGTGGACATTTTGTCAGGAAGTCCGGCGTGAGTCAGAAGCGTTCAGCTTTACTGAGTATTGGCTCCGAGGGGCACGCGAATCACCCCTCTTCATATTCGACTCAACGGCATGCAAAAAATGTCTCTCCAATTGTTGTGACACGCTTCGCCCAAGGACAGTAAATACATTAGAATAAATTATATCTTTTGGTTCACCGATACGAAACGTCAGCCCCTTCTGGGTGTTTAGGGCGGCATGTGGACGCCTCCGTGTCTGTCTGGTGAGCGAACGGGTTGCGTGCCCTTGGCTGTATGCCGGGGTGAAGCCATATTACTGTGGGCCTACAGAACCCCATGCTGCTTCCCTGCTCACTCGCCCTGTTTGGAAATGTCAGTTTATCAGGTCAGATCTCCACTTCCTCAAAAAAGCAAAGCCTGTTATTAAATCCTTATCACAAAGGCCATTCTTCACTGGTGTCCTTTCGCTTGAAGATCTGGACTTTTGTCCAGCCGTTTGGTGGGGAAACAATTTGACTCATGTCACCACGTGAAAGGAGAGCTGTCGACTCAACAGCGAGGCCAAATATCGTTCGACACTGAACACAAACGCCTTCATTGTTTAAGGAATACTTGTTGTTTAAGGATCCCAGCGGGATCAGCCAGCGGTTCTGTGCGTTACAACCCCTTTTCTCCAAGGCAAAACCATCATAAAGATATCTCCTTGGGGCAATCCTTAGGCTTTTCCAAGGATAAGCCCCCCATTTTCATTATTTGGCATTCCACAAGGGGATTTTAAACCCCGGGAATTAAAGGGAAAAAAGGCACGGAGGCCAGCGTAAGCCTAATTTTCCACACCTCCCCTGGAAAGAGGTGTTTTTACGGGGTGCGACTGATTGTTAAGTGTAGCCAGGCAGCACCTGGACCGATGGACCACACCACCTTCTCGTGTTGGCAATCACGCAGACTACCTGCAGCCTCATGCTGTCTGAACTCTGATTAGTGCAAGTGGCGATGACCCTTTGCTGAAATCGTAGGACCCGTACTAACCAGATCAGCATGACGTTCCGTGAAGACAATCGTGAAGGCAATCCTTTTCTGTGACGCAAGAAACTTGCAGGCTGAACGAGGGGATGCCAGAGTCTCCACTGACCATGCATGTGCTAGGCGGTGGATGGCGGAGAGCTGGATCGTGGGAACAGCAGTGGATGCATTAGACTGCAGTCCTGAGACGGCTGTATTGGGGACTTGGGGGCCGGTGAAATGCTTTACAGAACCTGGAGTACAGCTACTGAGTGATATAATGGAAAACATGAAACAACATGTCAAGGAGCAGAGCTAATACGCGTTTCCCACGTTTGAAAGGCCCTCTACTTCTGGAAGCATCTCACCGTAAGGCAGGGGGCCCCAGGCACACAAAGCACCTTCACCTGATAACCCTTTCTCTGAATGCCACTCTGGTGGTTGGTTGTTCTTCTTTGAGAAAAATGCCGCTTGAGTGTTCTCCTTAAATATAATTAGCCAATTACAAGAATATGCCTTATCGATGAGAAAGGAGCAGCACCTTCCTCACTAAGCAGTCAAACGATTAGAACTGTGAGCACTTGATGTTGAAGAAAATGGCAAGAGGTTAATTATTTAACAGCAAAAGCTGTGCAGTCACCGGCATATACATTTTATTGGGGGGGCACATTGCACTCAAACCTGATCAAATCCTAACTTCAAATGTGACGGGGTAGGGGCGAGGGGGTGTTGGGACTGATTGTGGCACCTTCACTTCCGCATACCTGCTGGTAAATACTGATGACAGCAAATCCGCTTGATGCCAGCATGTGTGTGCACAGAAGGCTGTCAGCCATGTATATTGGAAATGTGTACAGATGGACATTGGGATAATGCAGGGATTGCAGTCAACAGTTGTCTTCTGTACATGTGTAAAGGCAATCTGTGCATATGAATTGCATGTGCAGACAGTAGCAGTCATTCTTTGTGTTTTGAGCTGTATGTACAGGAGACAATATTCAGGTCATATCTGTTAAGCCATCAGTCTGTGCACGACAGCTGTATGTAAAGAGGGTAACTGTCCGTCTGTGTACGACAGCTGTATGCAAAGAGGGTGACTGTCAGTTTGTATCTCTGAGTGTGCTTATATACACACAGTGGCTGTCAAGTCTGTGTGTACAAGCTGAGTGCCTCTGAGCAGATTAGATTCAGATACATTAAATGGTTTCTATTCTGCATATAGAAGCTGGGGTCCATTTTCTCTGTAAAACAGACATTGATGAAAGAAGAACGGTTGTTATAGATTTGTCACGTCCATACAGCATATTCCACTAATAGTAGTCTCCACTGCATTTGACAGTCTAGCAAAATCCTCATTCTGAACAACCAGGGAGCATGTGCTAGCCCTCTGAAGCAGCTAAGTGTAATGGTCTCCCATGTGTTTAACACGCCACTCCACCTTGCCGTTTAAACTCGCAGACCCTGACCTCACCTGCAGTTAGTCCTCATCACAAACATTTACGGGGTTTTCCATCAGGCTGGAGCAGCAGATGCCTTTGTCACTGTCTCCCAAAATCAGTTCGGTGGAAAGTCCTCATAGGTCTGGAGTACATTTACAGGACTGTCTATTTAACGGGCTGCCTCACCCATTCCATCAAACACGAAGCTCAATGTAGTGCACAAGAAAGACTAAACACCGCACCATGTTTTTTTTTTTCCATGTATATTTAGAAAGAACAATAACAGTAATAAATACAAATGAATTAACAGAATGGATTAAACCAGACAGTCAACATTGTGATGTGTGCTGAAAGTAAAACCACTTGCTCGTTCGCTTCTAGAGGACAACGATTTTAAATATAGGGTGCTCCATCATTAGCTCCACAAAGTGCTTGATTAACAAGAAAAAATATATATAGCAGTTAAAGAATAACCTGTGAGGACCAAACGCTTCCCGGCTCCACAAAATGCTTGCTGGGAGACGGACAACCCACACATTTATAAAGGCACATAGCGGTTCAACATACTGGCTCACAGCGTGTCGATACACAGATGCTAATGACTTGCGGCTCGCAGACGAGCCGTCTCCACAAAGAACAGAAGTCGTGTGGCTGAAGTGGTCCATTTGCCTAAAAAAAAAGAGCACCATCGTTTGTGCCCTGAAACATAAATAAGTAAGACTTTTTAAATATAAATATCTTTAACGAAGAAAATCTAGTGCTGCCTGTGATCCAGTGGTTTGTAAAACTCTCTCCGAAAGAAAGCCAAGCTACCTTTTTCACAGGTACACAGGCAGGTTTTGTTTGGTCACGTTGCCCATCCAGGGAAGAGAGTGCAGAAACAAGACGGAAAATAAATAGGAATAACAAAAAAGCATGTGGTTTCTGGCTCACTCTGTACTTCATAATGAACTTTCGATAATGTTCTAATCCCCAGTGTGAAATGGCAGTACTTGGGGGAATTAGATTATACCCCATTGCATCTGCGGTGGTCTTATTCTAGACACCACTTTGTATTGCAGGATGCGAAAACCTACTTTTCTCCCATCTACATCGAGGGCCAACCAAACAAAAACACAAAACTCTGAATGTGTCCAAATGAAAGTTAATTGTTCACTTCAATTTCATTGCCCTCATTCACCTCTATCACAATAATTTCATGTTTTCCTAATCAGTTCAGTAACACTGACAACAAACAGTAAGTTAAACAGTAAATCTTTCAAAAATGGAGACGTGTAACTCCAATGGTAAAAACCACCATTGGTTCTGTGATTGGGCGCACATTTTTGCATGTTAACTGAAGAGAATAAGGTTTCATGAGGAATCATTTATCACTGTGCTTGTTAGCCTCAATATAAAGTATGACCGAGGGGAAAGTTCAGTTGGTTGGAATATGTTGAATGAAGAGCTCCGATATACGTTTAACATCAGACGCAATTACATTTTGACAGGGTTTTCGGGTACAGGGGCAAACCCTGGAGGGCTTGCATCTTCGTACAGTGCAACTTCGCTGACTTTCCCAGGAGCCAGACAATGTAGGATTCTTGACCGTTTCGGTTGCCATGGCGAGGCCCCCTGGCATGCGGTTGGGCTTTACTTGGTAGAGGGAAGTGTCTCCCAATGAGTCAATGGTCAGATGACAGACGTGGTCGTGTCAAATCTCCCAGCTGTCACTGAAGTACTGTTCCTCATCTTCCTCCTCTTTAGCCACCTCTTCCCCATCCTCTGCTACCACCACCTCCTTCTCCTCCTCCTCCTCCGTCAGCTGTCTCAGCATAGCCTGCAACGAGGCTTTCACCTCCTTGACCTCCTTCTGCAAGGACTGTGACAGAGGAATCAAGGAGAGCTGTCGTATTCAAACTGACCCCCCCGCCCACCTCCAGCCAAGGTCCAGTCTACACACACACACACACACACATCTTCGATCATGATGCAGACAGCTTTAAATTAAGCTCATTTAAAAAATAAAAAAAAATGCACTTGTCATCAAAATACATGTCCCTGTGAGTGATGCATTTAACAAGCAGCAACAGCTTACAGCAGACCATGCAAAATGCCCAAAATAAATAATTCATACTTCTATGCTGCGGACGGGTACTCTTTCCAGGTGGGGGGGGGGGGGGTGTTTAACCAGCTTAGAGACGGAAATTAATAGTGTGGGGTGTCCATCTTAAGTGGTGAATCAAAGGGGTTCTATTCAAACCAGATGGGCCCTGGCCAGCTCATTTTGCTCTCAAATGGACCCAAATTGTCCTCATTCATAATTAACCAGGCGTTAAAGTGCACTCCATGAATTATACAGCAGGAAGACCGACTCTGCCACCGCTCCAATCTCCCGCTGGCTGAATGGCGGCTGATAACCAAACTCCAAAGCGCATTTAGTAAACTTGCGCAAATTCTAGCATAAAAACATAATCCTCAGTTTTCCAGGGCTTCGGCATGCGCAGCCTCTTGCGTTGTTTCTATGACAACTGCATCCCACAACCATCTTCGCACACCCCCCCACCAATGGCCTCTGTGTACAAAGGCCGCCACCACTGGAGCTCGGCAACCCACTTCTCATTTATGTTCCTGCAGCACCAGAGTTATGCAGCAGGCAACAAAATAATGGGGACTGAATGCTATCAGAGCGTGGTGTCGGGGGGGGGGGGATCATTAGTCACATGTCAGGGCTAGAAGTTCACCTGGTGTTTAACGAAGCAGGTTTACAGCTCTGCAGAAAGTTGTACTGTAAATGGTAAATCCTGTGAGATCTATGGGCTAGAACTGTGTAGTCGTTTAGTTGTTGCCCCACTCACTACTTCTATGCCTGGTGGCTTTTCTTCCCTTACTTTTCCATTGGTTTTGTGATATCCTTAGCCAAGGAAAATCTAGCCTCTTTAAATCTTAAGATCACCTTAAAATTCATTCCTTATTGGAGTGGTAATCCATTACCAATTAGATGACTTAATCAGAGTGGTCATGAATCAAGTTTAGGTTAAAGAACAGTCACAGCATGAATGCACTGTCAAATTAATATTTAAACCACAATAGGACTCGGGTGGGTATTTGCACCAGTGGGGAGGGGGAGAGAAAAAAATAACGTATTCCCTAGCGCTTCTCGCCCAACGGCGCCCCACTGTGGAAGGATATGAGAGAGGGCCTTGTCGCGATTGCGCACGGCCGTCTGCAACTGGTCCTCCAGGGAGAGAAGTCTGTCGCTGATGGACTCGCACTGCTCGGTGATGGACGCCGCGTCAGGGCACAGGACCTGCAGGAGGAAGCAAACACTACCATAAACACACATCCCGCAGGGCGCCGGGAATCTCCACTGGAGAGGAAAGCCAGGTTAACGGCGACCTCGCTTATCTGTATCCATGCAGATGTCGTTATCAACAGCGACTCTCACCACCTACAGTCCAGCACAGCCGCTTCCGCTTCCTAGTGCATGACATTTACTTTGCGCCTTTGAACAGGTGTAGAGCTCAACTCCGAGTGAGGGACACCACCCTCGCTTACCCCGACGCCTCTCGGAAAGGAATCCGCCAAAGGACGCTCACATCCACAGGACGACGCACGATTTCGGCTTCCCTGCTCTCAGGTACCCTATCGCACGCACAACGGCTCCAACGCTCAGTCATTTAAAAATGCCTTTTAAGATTGTGCTCTGATTACTTTCCAAGGGAGCTCAGCGTTCTTTTGGAGAGGGAAGAAAGCGGGGGGGAAGGGGGAAGTGGGGCAGACCCTGGAGGAGAACTCAGTGCCTGCCCCAGTTCCATCCTGCGCCGGTGAACAAGAGCCACAAAGAGAGCCACACCCCCCAGACTCACGGCTCCAGGTGAGCCCAAGCCACACCAGCCTTTTAGCCATCGCCTGGTGGCACCGAATGCATGGTTAGGAATTATAAAGTACCTTTATGTACTGTACACCTTGAACAAATTAAAACCAGTCGGAGCGAGGGGGGCAGAGACACACACTTGCGATAGCCCGTCACCCGACAGTGTCCTTCAGACGGCCTTGGAAGAGGTATGGGCTTCGCTGCACGTATAATAGCCTGTCAGTCAGTGAAATGGATTATTGACCCTCGCAGTTACACAGAGCAGCGGTATCAGTGGCCCCTTAATTACCTACAAGGGCGTGTTTACGCCATACAGCCGGCGAGTGAGAGTTATTAATGAAGCTCAACCTCGTTTGTGTTCTCTCCTTCCAAAATGACAATGCCACCCATAAAAACATGTCTACACCTGGAGTGTCATTGTTCACTAAACTGAGCAATACCATTTATCAAAGCAAAAAGAGTTAAAAAAAAAAAAGTGTTGTCTGCAAAAACTGGCATTCAAGAATTTTATCAATACATTTATCAAATACAATTTGGCTTAATGAAAACACATGGACTAATTCAAAAATACAAAGCAAATAAAATGACGAGGATTTTCTTTTTTCTTTTTAGAAGGTACAAACGTTTCATCCAAACTGACTTTTCTCAGTGCTTGAAAGTCCGTTGGAAGCAAAGCCCTTTTTAAAACATTATATTTATACACAATATACATTAACATGTATATTTAAAACATTTGGGGAACAGAACCCTTACGAAAGATTTGGTCTGTTCTCCTTTACCATCTGGTCACAAGAATGGAGGACAGAAACCATTCTGTCAATCAAATTCAATCTAAAACCTTTCCACCAATGTAATAGCTAATCCCCGGTCTTAAAGTTTGGACCACTCGGCCCGAAAAAGAGGCCATAGGCAGTGTTCAGGCACATACCCCAGCAAGTGTTCCTGCTGTGTCGCATTTACGTTCACATCTACATCCCTTGGCAGACGCTTTTATCCAAAGTGACTCAGCATGCCATTAGGGCATGGCACACCTAGTGTAAACCCTTGCAGCATCGCAGTAACACAGCTACCAATGGGCCACACAGTAAATAATGCATATACGATAAGAGTTTCCCCAACAAGCGCCTGGTGCTCGCCTCCACCTTTCCCCTCAGACCACACCTGGGACAGAACTGGATTACAGGTGCAAGAGTACATGCTGTGTGACACTGGGATCTCTAAAATGGCTCTGATGACAGTCCTGTCATGGGACAGGAATGGGGTAGCAGAGCGTGAAACTGGCCGGAATGTTTGTGTGCACATACGTGTGTGTGTGTGTGTGTGTGTGTGTGTGTGTCTATGCATGGGACAGTGACCAGGGGGGATGTTGCCATGAACACAACAAATGTGTCAGGGGACCACTGTCACCCCATAGAACAGCATTGATTTAGTATTCATTCACCCTATAGGACCTTCAGTTTAAAAAATTATAAGCACTGCAGTCACAATGGCACATTTAATTTAACGTTTCAATCAAAAAGGAGTACGTCAGGGGGAAGGGGGAGGTAGGCTGGTCAGGCCTGTCTCAACACAGGGTTTCAGGTCTCTATAGAGACAATTCTGAGTTTTCATTTTTATTTATTACAGGGATGGGGACGGGGGGGTTCTGTCCTGGGACAGAGTAAAAGCGCATTTTCCTTTTCAGGTGGGAAGAGGATGAGACCGATGAGGAATGAGCTCCGGTATTGATTATTTTGTGTTCATGAGGTCGAGGTGGGCAAACCTGACAGCTCTTCCAGTGACAAACGTAAACATTCAAAGTGTAATAAAACAGAAAAGCCTTATAACAGATCAGTTAATCCCCCGTCTGGCAATACAAATGAAAACAAAACAAAAATCACAGCTTACCTCTGGCTGATTGTCTTCCATGCAGAAAAGAAACTCTTCTAATTTCTGTGAAAACGAGGACTTTCGTTAAATCCCTGCAGGATCCAATCATAATCCTCATAAATTACTGAATTATTCAGTTCGCATTGTAAATACATGACATCATTAAGAAAACGACTGTCAATCATAATAAACGCAGAGACAGGAAAAAATGTGCGGGTTTAACTTATCGCCGAGCACTTTTCAGATAAAAATGTTACGCTAATGCAACAAATAATTACTACTGCTGTCTCACGGATAGCTTCAGGCTAGAGAACAACAGATATTTACAAAATTTAGAAAAAAAATGTATTAGAATTTAATTAAAATAATGGGTCGGCAGATACGTTGCGACATGCTTTGACTGCTGAAAACAGGCACTCCTCTGTCACCCAGGCCGTTAAAGATATTTAGCTTAGCACGCCTTCCATCCCATCTCTGCTGGTCTGTCAATAACCGGTTTTGTCTGGTGAAACCCTGACAGCGTGGACTTTGAGGTTGACGTCTGAGAGAGAAGCTGCCAACTCGGACAGTGCACAGACCGGGAATTAGAAACACGGTAAGCTTTGTTGTCGTTGCTGTCCCTGCCGTTGCTGAGGAACATGCTGTGGGGATCCTTTCGTCAGCCGTTTTGTTAGTTTTAGGGTGGTCGTGGGGCCTCACCTCAGAGCCTGGAGCGGAGGTGGTTAGGAGAGGCCCGTCTTCGATGAGGACGGGGCCAGAGAACACAGACAGGCATGCGGGACAGAGAGAGAGCAAGAGAGGGCAGAGGCCAGAGGAAAAGCAGAACAGGTTAGTGCTCACCCATTAAAGACAGCGCCCTGCTGCTGCAGTTCATTATGGTCTGATGATGAAGGGGGGGGCAAGGGGCACAGGGTGAAAAGTGATAGGACCCAATCGGGAAATGAGTCTAGCAGAAAACCCAGAACCCCTTGACTCAAACATACATTCTCCCGAACAAGAGGTCCTGGAGAGCGGCATTTTTAGGTCGATTGAGCAGCGGTAGGTCACATGCGAGCGCGGCCTGGTGCAGCATGGTGCAGCGGGGCAAGGCCACGCTCTGGAAGAGGTCGAGGGACAGCGTTGGCCACTACAGGGCTGCAGAAGTCACAGAGCCATGGACTAATCTCCCTGGCAGCTGTGTCGGAGGAATGGAGCACTTTCCCCTGGAGCCGGAGGACAACATGATCCAGGGGGTCGGCTGGTGACCTTTGACCCCACCAGCCAAACCGCAAGCGTCATCTCGTCAACAGCTGCTTACCGACAGGACTCAGCAGTTGTCAGGAAGGCGGGCCTTGTTCTGGAGCAGCTGCAGTCGTTTTTAACCCCTGACCTATGATAGCCACGGGAAGGCACAATGGAGGGAGGCGGTCTGCTCAGATGGAGGTTTTCTAGAAACGCGTTTGTGTGGGAGTTAGTCTCCAGGACACACTTTTTCAACAGCTCCAAGAGACACGCTGGCACCAGGATTACTTAGCTACAGTTTCCCCCAGCAAATCCACCCAAGCTTTAGCACTTTTGCCAGATGAACACGCTTAGCCAGGCCTTTTACTGTGAAATCCCATCATGTTCGCATACATAACGAGAGGCTTTCCCATTGTGGATTTGTCAAGGCGCTCCTGCCTTCATCACGCCAAAAGCCAAAGCGCTGTGGCCAGCTGCACCGAGCGCCACGCGTTGCCTGCTAACATGCACAGGAAGCCGTTACCTTGGCGAACTCGGAGTGCTGCAGGTCAGCCTCAGAGCACCAGCGCCCTCCGAGCGCGGTGAGCATGGCGCAGTCGGCCTCCGGCGGGGCACAGGACGGGTCCTCTGGGTGAGGTCCGGGGGCGAGGGGGACAGCCTCACAGTCGCTGGGCTTCCGCAGCTGCAGTCCACGCAGCACAAGGTGACACACCTCGAGGTCGGCCTCCCACACCCGCTCCACAGCCGGGTGGCCACAACTGTAAGGCCAGAGGGTTAGACAGTGAGAGAGACAGACACAGCGACACCCACAGCTTTGGGCAGAGAGGCACAGGCGCCATCTCCTACTACTGATCAACGTTCAGATAACCAAACTAATCTTAAAACAAACCTAATTTTTTGTCATTGTTCAGCTCAAACAGGGTTTATTTAAATGTCACAAGTACTTCATTCCAAACAATGGCCACGTTGCCCTAACTTCGCCGAGGCAAGGCCCGTCACAAACAGTCATGTCTGAGCGCGATTCATAGGGGCAAATTCATCAAGAGAAGACAGCTGCTGTGGAAAAAGCAGTTTTTTTCTTCCCCCAGACCATCTCCACCAAACTGACAGTGTGGGAACAGCCCCATGTTTAAAAGTTAAACGTTCAGTCTGGCACACAATAATCTTAACAGAGGACTACCCGTTTCCCCTCGTCTCCGTTTAACCGTGCCGCTTCTCGGTTAAAGCAGAGTCACTCAGCTCAGCCTAAAATTGCCTGCAAAGGCCTACAAAGACTTTGTTAACAATTTGGAATTTGCCTGGAATACTCCCTCCCTCTGCAACGGCACACAGAAGGGACCTCTCTGACTCGGTTTTTAAACAAAAACAACATAGCGGCCACTCTCACTACAGGCCGGCCTGGTCTATGCAATCGTGCGTCATTAGTCCGGAGTCATTCATGAGTCACAGACGTGTCCGGCCTTTCGGAGATTAGAGTCACGGCTACTGCGTGGGTTGAGCATCGGATGGTCATTTCCTGACTTTGTGACTTGCTTCCACTAAATAGAGATATGATAATGACATTTTTTTATTTTAACAGAAACGTACACCAGCCTTTTTTTAATGGCACTGTACAATGGCGACAACACGAGACCAATCCCTAAATCTCCCCAGGTTATACACCCGCCCTGGCCTAAACCAGGGGAGGGGGAACCACAGTCGTCGAGGGCTAAGGGTCGGTTGGCGTTTGCACCAGAAGACAACCCAGTTCTCCCACCCTGGCCTTCGCTGCATACCATCCCCACTTTTTGCACCATTACTTCATCGGGAGGCGAGCAGCAGCAAATTCCTCCAACCCAAAAAGCACTCAGACGACCCTTAGACGTCCTGCTGACTGAGGAAAACAGGAGCTGCGAAACAACACGTACAGATGGCTCCTCCATCTCTTATTAAAACACGCTGCCCGTTCAGGGATTCTTTGGGCGGTTTCGTCCGGAACGAGCTGGACAATGAGGTTGTCGCCACGATACATGCAGCCATCACTATTAATGATGTAATTTTCCACTCCGAGGATGGCCTCTGGCCAGAGTCGGATAAACCCGCTGGTGTCTCACTGAAGGGACAAGCTGGTGTATTATTTTCCCCCTTTTGTTTTATGGTCTCGAGGCAAAACGAACCACGCTAGATGTCTGGTCACATGCAATTTCAGTACCACAATCAGTACAGACTGCAAGTCAAAAAAAAATTTTTTTAAGAGTAATGAAGACTAAACCTTTTTTTAAACAATTTTTTTCCCCACAAGTACATAGGCTAGTTGTTCCCTTCCATTCCCAAACTCACTTGGCTTTGCCCGATTTCTGTCCCTCACAGGAAGTCAGAATCCTTGATCATGTCAAGGGATCAGGACTAGCGGTTGTCCACACGATGGTCGTCTGCCCTTGCGCGAGCAGCCGCGGACGTCTGCAATTGCATCATGTTGTCCATGCAGCCCCTTGCGTCTGCGATGCATTAATTTAGGCTGCTGGGAACCATTAACCCCTCCTTTACTCATTACAATCAAGGGCCGAATAATTTATTTCCAAACACACAACTGCATAATCAGGAGAGATATAGAAGGATCACACACAGATGTGGATCATACGCACACACAAAAATGGTTGTTCCGCAAAGTCTACATAAACAAGCCTTTAAAAAAAAAAAAAAAAGTTTGCTTTCCAGTTTGACATGCACCATTTGCTCACCTCAGAATACATCAAAATCGTGTGGCTGGTCATAGACATTGGGAACAAAAGCTTTGAGTTGAAAGGAAAGCAGACAGGAAATGGGTTTTTGTGGCTGGTGGAGTGCCACTTCCATCCTCTCCAAAAAGCACGCCCACACACAGGCTTCTAGGAAGGGCTCTTAGAGCCCTGCACTCACTCACACACACACACACACACAGCGATGGAGACATCGCTCTCCATCAGCAGGAGATGTGACATTGTTCATGCATGGTTTCTGTCCTCCCATCCAGCTGATATTTTCTTAAATGCCCGAAAGACAATTGTGTCTGTGCCGTCGGTTGGGTTTTTGGTTTCTACTGGATTGAGCAAAAAGTCTTACTGAGAGTGGGGAAAAAAAAGCTCTCAGATTTAATGGCTGGATATTGCCAAAATCACAGCCCACGACAGCAGCTGAGGGATTCGAACCAGCTATCAGTTGGCTGCTCACAAGTCCCAAACCTTAACAAATCCGCCCCACTACACCGTTTTGTCCCACCTGCCCCTTAATCAGTCAAACTCTCTACACTCTAACGATTCCTCCAGTTTTAGGGAAATCCATCTCCGAGGATTTTATTAAAGTACGAGGAGTTCCCGCCGCGCCTTCATTAAAGTAGAGAAACGAGTGCCACGGGGGGGAGGGGATTACTCAGCACACTCGTCAGAGGCCTGGTCTGCACTCCACAGTGGCGCCGGACGCCGCAGTGCCACCCAGAGGTAGTTCCCTCTGCTTTAGCATGTCGCCCAGGCAACGGTGCTCCCCCAGCAGGAGGTGGAAAACAAAGGGCCATATGGCTGCCGCTCTCCAGATGCTCCGCTTTTAACCTCAACAAAACAAACGCAACCTGTTAGCGGAGAACGGAACGCTCTGCGCTACGCTACGCTAAGAAATCCAACCACCAGAACGTGACGGAGCCGGTGGCTCAGGAGGCAGTCAGAACGGTAGCCGGGAGCTAGGCAGAGGCTGGCTAAATGTCAGCACATTCTCCGGGCATCCGGAGGCCGTAAACCTTTGTGTCCCCGGATTATAGGAGGCCCGCGTCTTTGTGACGTATCCGACCTCCACATAACAAAAACGAACGACGCCAAGCGGCCGTCTCCCACATTCGCCGAGCAGCCTAAAAAAGATTTGTTTTTTAAAACCCCCTTTGTTCATTACTCACCAGGGCTTAAATGTCAGCTTGCCGTCATTCAAAACACAATAATGGAGGGGAGACAGTGGAGGCTGAACGTGAACCGATAAATGGAAAGAAAAACTAAACTAAAACTAAATGGAAACTGGCAGGCCAATTTTGATGGGCTTTGTATACAAGTGACAGCTCTTACCTGTGCAGTTTGTCTTCCAACAGCTCAGTGTACTTCATCACGTCATCCTTCAGTCTATTCTCTGTGGGCAGAAGAAACAGAAAAGTCAGTCATGTGCCAAAAGAAAAAGAAAAAACCCACAAATGCTCGTGCTTATTAAAACCGCACATATGCTCTCGCTGTGTTAAAAGCATGGCGTTTGTCATTTTTTAAAGGGCCGCCCTACTAGCGTTCCTTTGCGGTTCCTTCTGCGACCGCTGCAGTCCGTCACATTACACGGGATTCCAGGTCTCCAATTCAAACTCGCCATCCCATTTCATTTGTAGATGATGCTAGAAACTTGGAAAGCCCCAAACACAAGGGATTCCAGGCAAAATGCAGAACAAAAAGAATTACAGGGTGTTAATTAGCTCTTGCATGAAGTGAGGGTCCAGAACTAGGCTTTGACAATGCAACGGATTTTGGACACAAGTTACCTAGCTGCATTTCCCCAACGTAATTAATAACGGAATGTGTCATACGCCCTGGGTCAGGGGAGCCTCGTCGGTTCAGGGGAACCTCCTGCCGCGCACGACGGAAAGCACCGACGACGCGAATCGCGAAGGAGCCGTGCCAGATCCAAGGGAGCGACGACGCCCACCATGTGGTAGGAAAGCCGAGCACGGGGACGCCAGCCGTGACTTCCTGAAAGCAGTTTCACACGTCTTGACTGACGGAGACGGTGTGCTCCTTAACTGTGGCAGTCGCGCTAGCGATCAGATGATCGCTCAGGTCCCTGGAGAAGACACTGCTGTTGTACACCCAAGTTATTTAACCCGTTCTGGTAAATACCTATAAAGTGTACAATGTAAACTAAGCAAGCTGCCTGGGATGAGAAGCACGGAATTACACTTCCATACACTGTGATCGGAACCGAAAGCTGCCGAGCAGGATACCGATTCGGTCCATGGCAGGGGGATTTAAAGTGCTTTGGGCACCCCTGACCTAAATGGCTGTAACCGAGTCCACAGGGGCCTTCTTCAAAACAAGGAATAACCTATAAAAGTCAATTTAAATGCATAGCTGGTGTAAAAAACAAAAATCATAATCAACTAAACAACCTTTTCTCCTAACTTATGGCAGGAGTTCCCATTGAAAATAATTCACAAAGCCTCCACTTTAAAATGGCCTCTGTTGGATTGATTTTTATTTAAATTCGTTTTTCCATGTATAGCATCAGACAGCGGCTGTCGCCTGGGGGCCCGAAAAACAGAGCAGCTTTGTGGCAGTTTATAACGATGGCTTCCACGGCGACCGACTGACGGCAGCCGCGGCTGGCGCTACCGCCTCCCCGGCAAACAGCCTGAGGTGTACAGACAGCCAATCAAAGTCACAGCTTACAATGTTGCCGGATGCTAATGGCCTCTTCAACACAGCTCCGGGGTCCACGCAGACTGGAGAAAGCGCCCGATTAGTGAAAAGGACCAGGCCATAGCAGCTGGGAAGGTCTGGGCCAGATTACCATGGGGCCTGTTGGGTAACCATGAGACGGATCCTAGCGTATGGGTTCACATTCCTTGAGGCCATTTCACTGGCTCCCCGCAGATGACGGTTTCACTACCTGGATTCAGTTTTTGGCTGGCCCATAGTTTTGGAGGCGGGGCTCTGTGAGACAGAAAGCCGTGCCGCGGGGCCCCGTTTGTGGGAGGCGGGGCTCTGTGAGACAGAAAGCCGTGCCGCGGGGCCCCGTTTGTGGGAGGCGGGGCTCTGTGAGGGAAAAAGACGCGTTGTAGAGTCTGTTGTCGTGTGAATTTGATTCTCATCCACCGGCACGACGTGTGTTCAGCTTCCAGCCAGCCGGCTATCTTGAAGGGGCCGGTGACTCCTTGGCTTTTTCCTGCTCCCCCGAGCGGGACCCAAATGCCTCTCTGCATTACCAAAAAATCCATCACCCTAAAGGCAATCAAATCCTCGACTGGCAGATGCCTGTCATTTCCGGAGTAAGCGCCATTGCCCAAGTGACGGCCAACCAGACAGACACGCACACACACAGCTGTTAAATGACCGCAGATAGTCATGGTCACTGCAAGGGGCTGGGGGTGGTGGGGCTTTAAACAGCTTTAAAACTGTCTCTAGGCATCAAATGATATGGCTGGTTTGTGAGGGCTAGACCAATCATTTATCGCCTCTTCGAATATTCACCCACACAAGTGGAATTTGAGTCCCTACATTTTGCAGATCTACAGTAATGAGGCCAGCAAGTTATTACTGAAAGCTTTTGGGTTGTTTTTTTGTGAATTGCCAATTACTTAATTTTCCCCAATTTGGAATTGCCAAATTGTGTTAATGCTACTGTTTTAATTTTTATTTTCACTAGCTTTATCGCCACAAGCGCACTAAGATTTGGAAGGCCGTGTTTAAAGACAGTGCCATGTAAAGACATTCCCATTGACAGCTCACTTCAATTTAAATTAGCCAAGTGTCACTCCAAATTAGATGCAAAATAACAACACTTCTGCTCGACTGCTAGCTCACACATATAAAAGCACAAACACTACGTACATAACTGGTAGTTTTACGAGCGGCAGGGGAGACTGCCATATTCAGATTATTTCTTAACTCATTCCCTATAACAAACAGCATTAATATTCTGCATGTATAGAATGACCACTATAAAAAGTCAAGACAAATGAAGATGCTTTAGCATGCTAAGCAAAAGACAGAAATGGCCACCCTTAAGGGTGCAGTAACACAGGCACAGATCTTGCCTAGGAAAGACGAGCACGATACGTCAAGCTATTGAAACTACGAGTCAAAAACCGTTGAACTTGGGCCACTGCTAGTCCCAAAGGGGGGTGCAGTAACCGTTACAGCCATCTGGGCTCGCAGCCGGCTCCGAAAAGGGCCTGCTGAAGGTAAATGAGAGCACTGGAAGACAACAGGCGCTGATGCCCGTGGTGGCACCCCTTCATTGCACCGCTGTCCGATGGGACCTTCTTCAGACATCACCTCGTAACCAGAAACTTCGTGATGGTTCAGCGCCGACCAGAATCCCTCTTTCACCACCCGGTGCCCTTTATCCACACGAACGTTTCTCGCGTCTTGTCCGGCGTCGAGGCTCGCGATCATTCGAGACGCACCGTTTCTTTGGAATGCTCAATAGTTGGCAATGTGGCTCAAACTGGCCAACTCCATAATAGTTTTTCTTATTTATTCATTTTTTTCCCCCAAAAAAATGTGTTGATCAATTGGAAACTGAATGATGCACTGCTCCACTCGTCAGAGAAACCAGATGAAGACATTTCAATGACTACACACAGATTTTGGGATTGCAATTGACCCAGATCTCTCATTTGATTACCATATAAAACTATTGAGCAGTAATCTTAGAAACATTACTAAATAGGATGAAGAAAAACATTCCCAGGCTTCTTTTAACCTCTAGGCAAAACTGTAATTCCACTTCCTCAGACAACCCCCATACTGTGACCTTCATAACTTCTGTTAAACACTGCTGGTAGGATCTAAGCTAAAGCACTTTTCCACATCACACCAGTCTTAGGATCACTTAACCTATACCATGTCGACTTCTCACATACAAGGCGTAAAACAGGCTTTGGCCGTAGTAAGTTGTAGACCATTCTGTACCCGAGATCACTTTGCTCGCAAGAAACTGGCTATTGGACAGCCCCAAAAATGGCAAAAGCTTAATCTGGTGGCAGAGCCTTCTCATACAAAGCCCCTCTACTATTTAGTCTGGAAATCTGTTCACAACAGCTGGAACTCTGAAGAGGCCTAAGGGCTAGAGACCGTTAAATACCATCTGAAAACCAGCAGCACCAAGAGACGAAGCAGAAGGAGTGCACCAGTCAGGATAATACATGGCTCAAGCTCAACTGCAGCAGAAGTTGAATGGATGCATTTGTAAAGCCGAGTAACATGCAAATACTGTACCTAGTCTGAAACATTTTCGGAACACAGAGCAGGCATTAAGCCCACACTTCATGTTCCCTTTGTAAATGCCTTTGTCACAAGGGGAGAGAAAAATGGCCCATCATATTACAGCTAGAGCCCACTGGGATTGTCTTCCTGCGTGCATTTTGGGGTTTCAGCTAAAAAAAAAAGGGCAGATTGAAATCGTAGCAGGCATCTTAGTCAGCAGACTAAGAGGGGAGGAAAAACTGGAAAAAAAGATCTATTAAATCGTCCAATTTGCTGCCATGGTTACACGGCCCATTAGAACCCAGGAGGAGGAACGCAGTTAAAATCCAAAATGAAAAATGGACACACAAACACTCAATGATCCACAATGGAGTTGTGACTTCTCTAGACAAAAAAAGTGCACGTGTACATCTATTCTAATTGCACTACATAATACTAGCTTAGATTGGCTGAGATAATGTGCATATACATATGAATAATATACTCCAACTACCTCTCTCTCTCTTTAAATCCCAGCAGGGCTTCTCCTATCTAAATTATATGCCAAATATATATTTAATAAGCTATAAAAACCATTTCGGTGGAAATGATGATGATCACCAAGGTATATTCCAATTACCCTCTCTTCATGTCTAAGGAGACATGACTGCATTCTGGAAGTCATCCATGACCATTAAAAGCTTGCCATGTCAGAAAGCATGTAGGAAGGAACTGCAAAGTCTGATCAAATCTGCCTGAATGCTGAAAGATCCTGAAACACCACAGCAGCCGGCATGGACCAGAAGGCATCTCCGGCGTGAGGGTTTTGTTCTCGGTACAGAACCCTTTCTTGTCGCCTGCTCCACCCTTTAACCATTAACATGGGGGGCAGGTTTTTAAAGTTTGGCTCCAAACAAGCTAATGGCTGCAATCGAAGGCAACCTTTCTGAATTGTCACGATGATGTAGATTCACTCTTGTAGTCCGCGTTCAGTAGAAAGGAAGGGCGATAAAATTCCCTGCATTAGTCTCATTACTGCACCTTCAACCATGCAGGTCCCGAAGCACACAGCAAAAGCACACAAAACTACATCATTTAAAATTTCACAGAAATTTAAAACCTGCGGTTGTTTTGAAGTGGTTACTCTTCTATTAAAATTTGACAGGGTGTAATACTAATGTTGTGTAGGCAGCATGTGTTACCGCTAACTGACAGGAAATGGTTTGTTTCATACATGTAGCTTCTCTACGATTACCATTTAATAGTGATGCAACCCTGTGGCAATCACAATGCCGGTCGCTAACGTGACAGACTGACTCAAACCTAAAGTTAACACACAAAATAAAACCCTTTCACACGTTTACAAAATCACAGAGATCTTACAATTTTAAAATCACATCTAAACAAATTGTTATATGGCTTTGAGTGACGTGTTAAGCAAACAACATGTTCCACTGGGAGACGTATGTATGTGTGTATATATATATATATATATATTTTTATTTTTATTTTTACTCACACCCACGTGAAATTTTGGCATAGAGAATGAAAAGAAGACTGATCAAGCAAAAAAGAGTCTTATTTAAGGATAGTGATCATATGCAGCCATGTACTATCACATAGTCGTTTGGCTCTTTTTTATATTATAATAACAGATATCACCCAAGTGGACTTGATCAAAAGTTTACATACCCTTGAATTGTTAGACACACAAGGTGACACACACAGGTTCAAATGGAAGTGGAAGTGGAAAATTCAGAGAAAATTCAAAGACCTCAGCCACAACTGCCAGAAGAATTGTTCGGGATGCAAAGAAAAACCCACAGGTAACCTCAGGAGAAATACAGGCTGCTCTGGAAAAAGACGGTGTGGTTGTTTCAAGGCGCACAATACGACGATACTTGAACAAAAAGGAGCTGCATGGTCTCGTTGCCAGAAAGAAACCTTTACTGCGCGAATGCCACAAAACCGCCTGGTGACAATATGCCCAACACCTTGACACGTTTACAGCTTCTTGCACACTAATAGAGTGACAAGACCAGAATAGAGCTTTATGGTCACAGCCATAAGCGCTATGTTTGGAAAGGGGTCAACAAGCCTTTAATGAAAAGAATACCATCCCCAATGTGAAGCATGGTGGTGGCTCACTGATGTTTTGGGGGGGTGTGTGAGCTCTAAAGGCTCAGGGAATCTTGTGAAAATTGATGGCAAGATGAATGCAACATGTTATCAGAAAATCCTGGCAGACAATTTGCATTCTTCTGCACGAAAGCTGCGGATGGGACGTTCTTGGACTTTCCAGCACGACAATGACCCTAAGCACAAGGCCAAGTTGAACCTCCAGTGGTCACAGCAGAAAAAGGTGAAGGTTCTGGAGTGGCCATCAGTCTCCTGACCTTAAGATCATCGAGCCACTCTGGGGAGATCTCAAACGTGCGATTCATGCGAGACAACTAAAGACTTTGCATGACCTTGAGGCATTTTGCCAAGACGAATGGGCAGCTATACCACCTGCAAGAATTTGGGGCCTCAGACAACTATTACAAAAGATGCATGCTGTCATTGATGCTAAAGGGGGCAATACAGTACTACAGCAATAAGTACTAAGGGTATGCAGACATTTTAACAGGGGTCATTTCAGTTTTTCTTTGTTGCCATGTTTTGTTTTACAATTGTGCCATTCTGTTATAACCTACAGTTGAATATGAATCCCATAAGGAATACAAGAAATGCGTTTTGCCGGCTCACCGTTTTCTTTAAAAATGGTACATATATTACCAATTCTCCAAGGGTATGCAAACTTTTGAGCACAACGGTACGTACACACACTATATGGACAAAAGTATTTGGCCATGCCGCTTAATCATTGAAATCAGGTGTTGCATTCAGTCCCATTGCCATAGGTATAAAATCAAGCACCTAGCCATGCAGCTGCAACAAGTCAGTTCGTGAAATTTCTTCCCTCCTAGATATTCCACGATCAACTGTAAGTGGTACTATTGCAAAGTGGAAGCGTTTAGGAACCACAGCAACTCAGCCACGAAGTGGCAGACCATGTAAAGTTACAGAGCAGGGTCGCTGAGTGCTGAGGAGCATGGAGCGTAAAAGTCGCCAACGCTCTGCTGACTCAATAACTACAGAGTTCCAAACCTCCTCTGGCATTAACATTCATGCTTCATGGCACGGGTTTCCATGGTCGAGCAGCTGTATGCAAGCCTTACATCACTAAGCACAATGCCAAGCGTAGGATGGAGTGGTGTAAAGCCAGCCAGCCACTGAACTCTGGAGCAGTGGAAACGTGTTCTGTGGAGTGACGAATCCCGCTTCTCTATCTGGCAGTCTAATGGACGAGTCTGGGTTTGGCAAATGCCAGGAGAAGTTGTAAAGTTTGGTGGAGGAGGGATAATGCTATGGGGTTGTTTTTCTGGGGCTAGCCTAGGCCCCTTAGTTCCACTGAAGGTAAATGTTAATGCATCAGCTTACAAAGGCATTTTGGAAAATTCTATGCTAACTTTGAGGAAGGCCCTTTTCTGTTCCAGCATGACTGCGCCCCAGTGCACAAAGCAAGGTCCATAAAGGCATGGTTGGATGAGT
>JAOYSI010052785.1:0-25440 GCA_025775065.1 Hiodon alosoides
GATTCCTGAGAAATCGGTGTCTGTCTCATGCTTAAAACTACGCTGAGTAGTAGCTCAATTGCTAAACGCTACAATATATTTAGTGCGGCCATCTATTCACTCATTATTATTTACATCTGACACGCGGATTTACATGTTGACAAGAGCGTTGTTTTCGCGAGTCATTTACTTGTGTCGATGGATTTGATTCCGTCTTTTGCTTTTACCGTTTTATTTAGCTGGAAACCTGATTTTCCCAAAAGTGTTCGCGAATCCTCCCATCTCGAATCAATAAGACCCTATTGACTCAAATACTGAAGCAAAGATCACAGGCGTAATTGCAGAGCAAAGGGTTATTTATTTAAATAAATAATACTAGAAGTTGTATACATCATCATTGAGTATTGATGTTTATTTAAAAGGTACTTACAGTCATTGGTAAATTGTACAGTTTTGATAGCGATATTATATCGAAATATAAATTCATGTTTGTTCGTTTTAATTAAAGAACCATCGTCAACGCCAAACCTAAGCGTATTTTTTTGTTTTTTGTTGTTGCTTATTCTCTGCTTTGTGGTACAACATAAATACAAGCAGTACCCGAGTTACGAACGAGTTCTGTTCCTGAGACCGTCTTTTAGTTATTTTGCTACCATTCATTGAAATTAGGTGTTCTAATACGGTACGGTCTTGTACTAAATGTTGCTAACTTTAACCAATCTAATCACCGAAGATACATTTTGTATGTTAACGAACGCCAATAACATTGAGCTAAATGTAGGCCAACTGACATCTGGTTACGTGTTGCTCACGTTAGCAATTATTATCTAACGCTAAAAACACAATTTGATAAACACACATTCGAGTGTTTCAGCATTCTTCGATTCCAATGGAAGTCTATGAGACTGTCACAACTCTCTTTTTCAACGGCTCTGGTTACTACGAACCGTTTGTCTTTAACTCGATTTTTTAATTTAATAGGCTTTATGGAAGTCCGTTCGTAAGTACTGCATTGTATAAATTACCCGCTGGCTATGTGTACAAGATGTATATGAAACATAAATGTATTTTGTGTTTAGACTCATCTCACGTATATGCAAATATTCTAAAAATCCGAAACACTTCTGGTCACAGGCATTTCGGATACGTACGCTCAACCTGTATTTTTACAATGCGACCACGTGTATAGTCATGTGATTTTGTCATATGATCGAGTCATTTTCGGCAATGGAGGCTTCGGGTTGGTTTGCGCTGCTGTTTTTCCATTGCTCGGTTTTCGGTTTTCCTGCCAGACAGCATCCCTACGTTAATCCGAGTTGTGGCTACAAGGTGAGGAACTTTATAGCCATTCATGGGTATAGAAGGAATAAAAGCTAGATAAAAAAGAGCGCTCTCCGAGTCACTAAAAAGCGAAACCTGAAACTGAAAATTCAACCAGGGAAGTTACTTCGTTGTTTTTGGTGTTATTTTATGATTGCAACGACAATTGCGCTCCGTGATCTTGAGTTATTGTTACTAACAATCAATTATGACGTCGGTTATTTTATAGGAGAAAGTTTAAGGTATGTGTGCTAAAGTTCTAGTTAGCGAGCACTTCACTCTTTGAAATGACGATGGCCCTAACGTTAGTGATATTCCCACTGTAGATATGAAAATATATGAAAAACGTTAATATTAGTATCGGCACAGTTTGTACTCTTCCATGTAAGTCAATGTACTAGCCTAAATTAACTATAATTTATTAAATGCTGCAACCGATTGAGTATTTTAGAGTAACTCAGATCTATGTATAGAATCAGTGACTTTCAATTAGAAATGCGTATTCATAAAGGGGTGCGTGTAAACTTGGGGTTCTGTTTCGAAATTCAGTTCAGCAACTTATACCTGATTTGAGTGGCGCGTGTGAAGACTACACGGGCTAATAGGTGTAAAGTGCAGGCCTTACCTGATGTCTGACCAAGTTTACGCCCCTAAATGAGTGATGCACTCAACGAGATTTAGATTCGGAAGATTCGTTTAGTTACCGAATCTGATCGAATCTTTCAATCATTTCAGCCAGGCACGAACCACTAACGGCTGCGCTGTGTGCATGCACAAGTCGTGGGAATTTTAAATTAAATATGTTCACATAATTATACTTTATTTTCAAAAATGTATTTTATCTGTTATCGCCAATTAGTTTGTGTATTCTTTACCACGCACCACTCAAATCAAGTAGAAATTGAACTGAACTTGGCTACCCTGTGTATCATTAAAAAATTTGGTAAGCGAGAGAAGGGGGCGCAGGCCGGGCAAGAGGTACTAGTTGGGAGTCAGTCAATCTAACGAATCATTTAATTTGAAGAAGGGATACAGTGCAGAGGGCCGGCATTAAGCATCCCAAAGCAGCTGCATCCTTACAATACTTTGAATAGGTACTAGGAATCAAACGGAAAAAGAGTTCTGATAGTTTTAATATTATAAAAGCAACCAGAATTAGGTTGGACAAGGCAAAGACACTACGATTCATTTAAGTTGGTCTATAGGCTACATTACGAACAAATTGGAAGTCAAAAGAACCGAATCACTATAAAGAACCATACTTCCCATCACTACTTTAGTATCGTTTGAAAGGGTAGTGAACTGTAGAAGTGGCAAATGGCTTAGGTGGGGTTACTGTCAACGTGGCTTGCGACGAAGTGAAGGATGTCGGTTATTCGTTTTTTAATTTAGGGTGGAGATAGAAGATGGGAAAAAGGAGTAGCACAAGTTTGTGTTGAAAGTATGGTGTGATGGTTAAGGACTGGATGTGTTGCGAAGATGTGTAATAAGATTTAATGTACAAAGCTGAACCCAGTGTAGCACGTACAGACAATATAGGATACATTGTCTAAATGATCCATTAATCACGCACAGCTATGCGTAGAGTGAACTAGTAGAGGGCAGCACAATGTTAAAATTGTAGTTGTTAGTTATGCTAACTGTTAGGCTTAAGGAACCCAGGGACCCAGGAAGTGACCTCAGAATTAATTTTGCATCGCAGCATAAACAATAGGCACCAACCAAATACTGATACTCTCTAGTACTCCTTATGGCCCAAACCACATGAACAAATCACACAAATGTATTTAGTTAGTTAATTACCTACCTAGGTAACATGGACAATATGCATTTATGTTTAGCATATAAGAATCTTGTCAATACAGAACAGTATTTCAAATGCCTCCTGATTGTATAAACCTTCAGTCAAGATAAATCTATTCAAGAGATGTACAGTCTATATAGACATTACATGACAACGAAATGTTTACTTATAGATTCACACAAACTACAACTAGTCACACCAAGGGAAGACCTTTCTTTAAAGTTTCACTTGGGACTGGCGAGGGACACCTTCTATAGATGTCAAAGTCCTTGCTTGAGTGTGTCGTGATTGATGTGAAACATACTGAGCCAGACTGACTGGCAAGTCCAGTAGGATCATTTGTTCTGTGGAGACGAGGTAGGAAGTCATTAGATCAGTCCCTTTGAACTCCCCAGGAACAAAGCATGCCCCTGCATAGGTTTAGCAGATACAGACCATGAACCTGGTCTTGATATATTAACCCGGCTTCACACACCTAGGCCTTTTTAACAGGTAGCCTTATTCAGGTTTTTGCATTTCACATTTTGCTGCTTTCCCTGCACATGTGGCTATTCCTTAGATATCCCCATGTACCTGGTTTAACCACCTTCCCTTTGTACTGGGTGTCACAGTCATGTCCAGCAACTCAGCCCTCGATGCTGAACGTCCACCTTGTCCCCCACACACATGATGATGTTGGCTGGCTAAAGACCGTTGATCAGTACTATTACGGAGGTATGTTCCTCAGTGTTTCAGTTTCTTATTGTGTGTGCGTGCGTGCATGGGTGGGTGAAAATTCATGCATTTATACTTTACTTGTTTACCAGACACTTTAATCCAAAGTGACTTACACAGCTTACCATTTTTACATTTGTCCACCTATACAGCTAGATATTTCACTGAAGCTATTCAGGTCAAGGGTACAACAGCTGGGGTGGGAACATTTTGGTTACAAGCCTGTCACCTTAAACACTACACCACCAGCTGCCCTCACATTTCAGACACTGCTACATGGACAATTATAAGTAAGGGCTGCACCGCCACCACTTAATCGTTGTGTCCCTCTTTTCAACTTGATGCATGTGTGATAGATATTTTTCAGAAAAGACTACCTCTGCTTTTAGATACCCTTCATGTGTTTGTTCAAAATTTTCCTATTTCATTAACTGTATTTCAGACCATTAAAACATAAGGTTTGCTTTTTTCACTTTTAGCAGGCTGTACATGCACTCATTAACCTGGTGCATCATAAATGTATTGTAGCAGGTTGTTATTGTGCTTCATCTGCATGACAGCCAACCATGTTCAGTGAGGGTTAGTATGTGGGGTTGTGACTCAATGTCTTTATTGTGGACTGCCTCTGGTAGTGACGGTTCCATTTGCAGCTTGGTTAGTATAGTTCCCTACTTTACAATGGTTACCTTGTTTCAGACCGTAATGATATCCAGCATGCAGGAGTTCAGTACATCCTGGACTCGGTGGTTCAGCAGCTGCTGGACAACCCCAACCGCCGCTTCATTTACGTGGAGACGGCCTTCTTCTTCCGTTGGTGGAGGCAGCAGAGGAACACCATGCGGCAGGCCGTCACACAGCTCGTCAACGAGGGTGAGGGGTTCGGGGTGAATTTGTGCCGCACAGTTCCATTTGTGTATCTTTTTTTGTTTTGATCTGTCTTTTGGGTTAATCCTTTCGGTTGGTCTGGTACTGCCTTCCCCCCAGGGCGCCTGGAGTTTGTGAACGGTGGCTGGTGTATGAGCGATGAGGCAACAACACACTACAGCGCTGTCATTGACCAGATGACGCTGGGGCTGCGCTTCCTCAACAACACCTTTGGGGCATGTGGGCGGCCCCGTGTGGCCTGGCACATTGACCCATTCGGGCATGCCCGAGAGCATGCCTCCATCTTTGCTCAGGTACCTACAACGCCCACCCCAAATTATATGCCTTAATGTCCCATAGTGTCTCATTGGCACAAAAAATGTTGCATTAATTGACGATTAGGGGTTTGCTCTTTGTTTGTGCTCTCACTTATTACGTCCGGATCTACCCAGCTGTATGTATTTAGGGAACCTTTTCTGTTTTTAGATGGGGTACGACGGCTTCTTCTTTGGCCGGCTGGATTACCAGGACAAGGTGCGCAGAATCAAGGACAAGGACATGGAAATTATATGGAGAGCCAGTGAGAGCTTGACTCCGCCCCTGGCTGACCTGTTCACTGGTAATGGTCCTCCCTCTCTCGCACTGACTCTGCCCCTAGCCGACCACTTCACTAGTAATCTTCCATGTTCTGCTCTCTCACTCTTGCTCAGGGGTGCTGCCTAATGGCTACAACCCTCCTGAAGGGTTTTGCTGGGACCAACTCTGTAGTGACTCACCCATCCGTGACGACCCTGAGCTGGAGGACTACAATGTGGACAGCATGGTGAAGAAGTTCCTGCAGGCTGCACACAGCCAGGTCAGGACAAGCTGTTAACTTCTATTCAAGTCATGTGGCCAGGGATTTAACTGGAAATGGCTCCAGAAATGATGTTTCACAATGACTGTTTCTTTGAGCCTTTACGGAGCAGTATTAGGGTTCATGGATTTTTCTACTTTGGGACGTGACCTTGCAGTCATTGATAAATGTCTTATTCAGCCAACCATTATGATGTGTCTGTGATTTCAGGCAGCCATGTACAGAACCAACCACATCATAATGACCATGGGCTCTGACTTCCAGTATGAGAATGCCAACCTGTGGTACAAGAACATGGACAAGCTCATCCACTACGTCAACGCTCAGGTAGTGCCATCCCTAGTTAAAGGGGAAATCGCTTTCATCTTCCAGTGTCAATATGTTCGTAAGGTTTATGTTAATATCTTGTGTTCCATTTCAGTGACAGTTTTGGAGAAATGACTCTAAACTGTGCAGTTGTCCAGCGCTATGTGTATACCTGGCTTTGGGTATGTCTGTGTACGAGATGGGTGATGTGCGGCTTATCTTTTTCAGCAATCTCTGGGTAGCCAGGTGAATGTGTTATACTCTACCCCATCCTGTTACCTGCAGGAGCTGCACCGAGCCAATCTCACCTGGTCAGTAACTACCTATCTGTTCATCACCATTCACTTGGTCAGTACTGTTGTTACCTGGTCAGTAGTTTTGTGTCTGTAGCTATGTCTGTAATGTTGGTAGTCCTCCGTTCGTTGTAATGTATCATCTTGTGCAAATATCGACTTCTTCCAGGTCTGTGAAGACAGATGATTTTTTCCCTTACGCCGATGGCCCGCACGACTTCTGGACGGGCTACTTTACCAGCCGCCCAGCACTGAAACGTTACGAGAGGCTAAGCAACAGCTTCCTGCAGGTGTGTACTTGCACTCACAACCACACCCTCACGTAGACACGCTTAAACACACACACAGCAAGTACACTGAACAGCAACTGGACCTGTCCCAATAAACTCAAGTCTATGAAGTCCACACAGTGGGCTCAGCAACAATACTGACCACATCCACAAGAAGTAGTGCTCTGATCCCTGCATCAGGAGCGATGTTGACAGAAATGTCTGACTGTTTTTCCACAGGTCTGCAATCAGCTGGAGGTCCTCAGTGGTCCGAAGTCCCAAAGGGGCCCCTACGGTGTTGGGGACAGTGACACGTTAAGTGAGTGAATGAGTGTGAATACAATTGGAATGGGGCAGTTTTTTTTTGTTGGTATAAAGTATCTGCGCGTCTGTGAGCAAGGTTGTTGGGTCATGTGACTTCCATTGACAGAGAGGGCGATGGGTGTGGCTCAGCACCACGATGCTGTGTCGGGAACAGAGAAGCAGCATGTCGCCAACGACTATGCCAAGAGACTGGCCACGGGCTGGGCACACTGCCAGGTACAAAGAGGCCGTCTGTGTGCCCCGTTGTTGTCTAACCATAACCCTAACCCGGGTACAGAGAGAATGATTGTCTGCCCCGTCATCTGTAGTCATCAGCTGTGAGAACTACCAGAACATCAATTTATACCCTTCAGTAAATATTCAGATGTATGAATGGTTAAAAATGTTCTAATGTATAAGCTATGCAAGTCTGTTGAATTAGTCTATAAGAAGGTATGGATGGTTAACAGCGTGTGGCGTTTTTCTCTCGGAGGACAGATGCGGGGTTAGGGTTTGTACACCTGACCCTGCACATGTGATGTTTCTTTTTCAGGTGCTGGTCAGCAACGCTCTGTCCTCCCTCAGTGGCTCGGACATCCCTCATGTTTACTGCGACGCCCTAAACATCAGCGTGTGCCCGCTCACTGAGAACAGCCACAAGGTGGCGCAGCCAAAACATGATTTAACACTATTTCCTCAACATTGGCAGACGTAGTCTGTGTACAGTCAGACACAGGCAGACCTAGGTATTTTCTTTCCTTCCTCCAGTTCTCATTGACCGTGTATAACCCCCTGTCTCGCTCGGTAAGCTGGTCGGTGCGGCTACCAGTCAACGGCACCCGCTACAGTGTGAGTGATCCCAGTGGAGAAGTTGTCGAAAGTCAGGTGAGACTCATTTGTAAATGTTACACAGTAAAGTTGCCCCTGCAGTGCTAAGCATGACCACAGTGATTCCTCATCCCTCATTTTCCTCTGTGCATCTCCCAGGTGATGCCGGTGTCTGAGTCTACGAAGGAGGTAAGGAGAGACAAGGGTTACGCAATGAACGAGCTGATGTTCCAGGTTCAGGCTCCCCCTCTGGGCTTCAGGACTTACTCTGTGTCCCTGCTTCCCAACCGTGCCCCCCCAGCCTCGCCGCAGCCGGGAGTCCCCATTTCCATACAGAACAAGGTGCGTCTATGCTAACGCACGGTACACTGCAATTTGATTTGGCCCAGCTAGCCCGAGTCACAAACCTGAGAGCCAATCACAGTAAAACAGCTTTCTTCTGGGTTTCCAGTTCCTGAAGGTGACCTTTGACCCTGACACAGGCCTGCTGAGCAGCCTCAGCAACTTGGAGACCAAACAGACTGTGCGGCTCAAGCAGAACTTTTACTGGTGAGTCTCTATACTGTGTCTGCGACACAAACGGCTCCTGTTCATGTAAACGGCCTTTTCTCCTGCAGTATATTTCCTGGTGAAGAGCCCCTAGTATTGTATATTGCAGGTATAACGCGAGTGCAGGAAATGCAGAGAGTAGTCAGCCCTCAGGAGCCTACATCTTCAGGCCGAACTCCTCCACGCCAATCGCTGTCAATCAAACTGCCAGGGTCCAAATGCTGCAGGTGATGCGTCCATCTGCTCTAACGCTAATACAACCTTTTGTTAACAAATGGCACAATGTTGGAATGAACCAACAATAGCACACCTATCCCAGTTTTTACTCAACTCAGTCTCTTGTCTGTCCCTGTCTCCACCAGAACTCGCTGGTCCAGGAGGTTCGCCAATGGTTCAGCCCCTGGGTGTCTCAAGTGGTCCGTCTGCACCAGGACAGCAGCCAGCTGGAGCTGGAGTGGACCGTGGGGCCCATCCCCATCCAGTGAGTCATCTATATTTTTCAGGGGGCGGTGTCTCCGGCCCATTAGCCGTGGGCTCTGTACCCCTCTTTGGTTCTCCAGTATTATCTGCCTTTTACTGGTATCCAGATGTATGTGAAGATCTGCACAATTTATCACTGACGAGGAAGCATAGTCGGAAGGCTATGCTTCCTCGTACACTGTACGAAAGTCACTCAGCAGGAAGGGTATTTTCCCATTTCTCGTGTAGTATAATGTGTCTATTTTCCACATTGATCAGCGATGGCTTTGGGAAAGAAGTCATCACTCGCTTCGACACCAGCATAAACTCCTCTGGCTTCTTCTACACGGACTCCAATGGCAGGGAAATCCTGGAAAGACGGTGAGGGAGGGGAGGGCGAGAGATAGAGGACTGTAAGGGACCGGGTGGTCAGATGAACAGAGGTGTTTTGGGAGTGGTGGGATTTGAAGTGATTTTTTTGTGTGTCCTGATTAGAGACTAACTGCACACTGTGTGTTGTTCTCTCGGTGGAACAGGAAGGATTTCCGCCCCACTTGGGATCTGAAGCAGTCTGAGCCTGTGGCTGGGAACTACTACCCAGTAAACTCGCGCATCTACATCAAGGTCTGATGCCTTCCTCACGTCCTCTCTGCCGCATGGTTGCCTCCTTCACTCTCCGTGTAGGATGATCTCTCTCTCTGTCTCCCAGCGACACCGCCTTCTCTACCTATCGTTTTCTTGGTATCACAAACTTCCTTTCCCAATCTCTCAGTGCTGGTGTGCCCCCTGCTGACTTCCCGTCACTGGATAGAACAGTCCTGTATGTGTCGATTGCAGGACAAGGAGAACCAGCTGACCATGCTAACAGACCGCTCTCAGGGTGGGAGCAGCCTCCAGGATGGCTCACTGGAGATCATGGTCAGAATGTGTTCCTGCAGTGGTAGAACCTCTCTCACTCACACTCTCTCTCACACAAGGGAGGCAGCAGGAACAAACTAGTAAAGGTGTCTGAAAACTGAACAGCCACATCCACCCAACATACTCCCTCCTCAGGAATTTTCACAACATTTACCATGCTCTAGCTCTGTTACACCAGCAGTACCCATTGACATTTTTCCTGGTTCTCTTCTTTAAATTGTTACCCTGTCCACACTTCCAGCTGCACAGGAGACTGCTGTACGATGACTTTCGTGGGGTAGGGGAACCCCTATCAGAACCAGGGGAGTACTCGGATGGACTGGTGGTGCGTGGACATCTGCTGCTGGCCCTCACACCCCCCGACGTTGCTGCCGACACACACCGCCTCCTGGCAGAGGCTCTGGTACTGCAGCCGCTGTTTACTCTGCAGGATAGAGCCCTTCTCCCTGACACCGTGCTGGAGGTGAGTGGACAACGATTGACAAACAGTTTTTAGTGAGGAGGAAGAAGCTAAGATTTAAAAAAAGTGGGAGAGTGGTGAATACCAGATAATGTTGTTAGTGTGAAACAGTCAATGGAGTGAAACATCTCACCATCACCCTCAAGTTCTCTGGGCTGAAGGCAGCGCTGCCCCCTGCTGTTCACCTCCTGACACTGTCACAGTGGGACACTGATTCTGTGCTGCTCCGGCTGGAGCATCAGTTCCAAGCCAAGGAGAGCCCGTCGTACTCTTACCCTGTGACCGTCAACCTACAGGTACGCCCGTAAGAACGTCTGTTCACCAGTGCAGACAGACGTGTTTGCAGTTACTGCTGTTAATACTTGCCCTGATGTTTTACTCGGCAGCACTGGTCTCAGCAAACGCCATGTTTTAGTCACCCTGACAACTGAATTCTTTTTTTTTTTTAAATAACTTTTGATTTGTGCCGTGCTGTAGGAACTGTTCTCCACCCTGGAGGTGGTGGGTGTGTCAGAAATGAATTTGGCAGCTAATCAGTGGAAAGATGAGATGAACCGCTTCGACTGGAAAAGCAATCCGGGTACGTTTGTATACACTGAAACCTGACTGAAGTGCATCTAGGTGGAAACATTGGGGTTCTTGCGATTCTTGCCCCAGGTTATTGATGTTGGCTAAAAGGGCAAGATTGGCCTGTTATGAGTTTGGGGAATGAAAGAATGTGTGTTCATTCCAGTTGAAGGTTCCCTGCGTTGGGAAGCGGGAGACCCCTCCAAGTGGCAGGTGACGCTGAAGCCGATGGAGATCCTCACCTTCCTGCTCAGAGTCCGATGGCGATAACCAATTCAGACTAGTTATGTGTAAATGACAAATCAGCCCGGCAGTGTGGGCTCACACCATCTGTTGGCTCTGTGATTTAGTAGAGTTCTACTGCACCAGTGTATATGTATGTAATGTTACACCACACACAGATCAAGTCCTAAATCTAAATCTTACCTGTAGCTGCCCCATTCTCTGCTCGAGAGGACACCAGAAAGTTATTTTTAAATCACGAACGGGAGATGAAAATATGCTCTAAATTTACATGATTACCGATGATTTTAAATAATGAACTGAGGTCACTCTTCCACAATGACCCTGCCTGTGTGGGGTTGACATTCTTCCTGGAGAAGCACAGACTTCTGTTTGTACTGAGTTTTTGGGTGATCTAAAGTACTGTGCAAACAGCCACACAGTGGCCTCCTCTTCTGATTTTTTGAAGGAAGGGATTTTTAAATAATATGCCTTTAGTTTTTCTGTATTAATTATAATTCTAAACATAGAATGAATCCTGGGTTGTGACTTATTTACACATGCGACACACATACCTATCACCTGTAACATGGTTAGCTGTGTGCCATTTCACCACTGCGGCCCGGTCCTCCAATCCCCCATCTTCAAATAAGTGTCTTGGGTGCAGCAGAGGACACTTAAGTGTGTTGGAAATTTTTCCATGTAAACCTCAGTAGGAGCAGAGCACCTGATAATGTTCAGATACTCAATTATAAAAGCTTAATCCAACATCAGATTTTGCCAGTTCTACCCACAAGTAAAAAAAATCCCAATCTGTGGTTTGATTTAGTGATACTGTAAATAAATATTTTAATTTAAATTATTTTTTAACCATCTAGTTATAGAACACTTGAACAACTCAGACACTGACCATGGTATGCAGCAGTTTATTGGCCTTCAGGGCATAACCAAATAAGGTTTTAAATGTAGATGGGACCGTCTCATTAGCAGGAACCCCCCGTTTAATATGTTGTGAGCTCTTGCATCCCCACTAGTCAACTTAAAATTCAGCTCATAGCTTTCCCACAAAACCCCTCAGCCAACTTTTAACACTTCAGACCTTTGGTGTCAACTAAATACTAAGTCAGCTTTATTTTAAATGTTTGTGCAAGCTGGATTATATCAAATTTATAAAACTATTTCCTTTAGGATGTGTCACAGAACCAGAAGGCCCGATACCCTGAGAAGAAATGTCATGCTAAACCAGGGAAGTTGTCCTGTCACATGGAAGGGTCCGTAGGAGGTGCAGGATTATGTGTCCCACACCCCCACCAAGCAAGGAAGAAAGGAGTGGAGCTTCACTCCATCTTCTCTTTTTCCTTTTGGTCCTGTGCAGTGTGAGAATAACAGCACTGATCACCACGAAAACAGGTGCCCTGTAGAGAGGGGTGGAAAATTGTGTCAGTAAGGCAAAGCCTACATATGCTAGGCACAGCTGCAGGAACAGTGGTTGGAGATGCCAGTAGGTTCCAATTCCATCATTTAGAAAGGTACCCAAACTAAAATACCTGCAGCAGATTATCTGGCCATATGAACATAGAACAAAGTGAATGGGCTCCACTAATCACCCAGGACAGCAGTTGTCACCTTTCTGAACTTCTTGCAAGGAAAACTCTTGAGCTCAGAGGCGTTGGTGATGTGGTTTTTCCTCTTGTTTTGAAACTGCTTCCTCCTGTCCTCCAGCCCCCCTGAAATTCCACCACTGGGGGGGGGGGGGGGGGGTTCAGACATCAATGCCAATAGGAACAATAGACATTCATATGGGCAAGGTACTGCCCACCCAGCCTCAGCAGAGTGTACCTACCCTGCCTTGGCGCGGGCCTTGGGCCCCCAGTTGGCATGTGGGTTCTCCTGGAAGCGAGTGAGGTGACGGCGCCGGGACTGAGGGTTGGCATCTTCCCGCACCTCAAAACACGCCTGCAGGCTGGAAGGGGGAGACATTGAAAGACATTCTTACAGACAAGGAGTCATCTAAAAGACTCCCCAAGTAGTCAGATAAAGTTTGTCATTCTAAACTCACTGCTATAGACTTAGAAACACAATGCAGTTGTAATTACTAGATCAGTTCAAATGGCATAGATAATCGTAAAGTTAGTCACTAAAAACAGTACATGCATTACAATGAGGTGGCTGATGTGTTCGGTAATATGAATGATCAAAGTTTCCTTACTACTGTTGTCTAATAATTCATTACTTTTGATGGTCACCTCTAAGCTACATAAAAACAGATGTACCTACTGATGTACCGTCTGCCACTGCACAGCATTAATGTGCTGATAAGATTGCATTGTTACAAAGAATTCCCTGCATGCTGCTGTGCCATTTGGCCCGCTTACGTTGGCTCTACGGACAGGATGTGGAATGCAGGGCTAGTGTCCGACAGCTTTTCCCTCTTCACAGGGTTGTTCTTCTCCTGAGGAGTCAGAATAACCTCAGAAACGGTACACAGATATGTGGTTCACTCCCCCCTCCAACTCACTCCCACAATCTTACCCAGCAGCGCATGATGTCCCAGAGTATGGTGGCCGGTGCATCGGTCTTTAGCGCGTTCTTGCAGGCATGAGCAAGGGACACTCTGTATCCAGCGTGAAGGAGAGCAGACCTGGGGACAACAGAGTTTATTCTACCTGTCAGGTCGGTATGTGCAACCTATCACATATACGTGCTGCGTCGTGCCATCGTGTTACGTGACATTACATCATAGCGTTACCTGAACTGCAGCTGTGGTGGGGTGTTACAGTGCAAGGTGCTGCTCAGGCTGTCCAGGGTGTAATACAGAGGTACATCCTCCAGCTCCTAAAAGCACAGACAGTCAAGCACTCCGGTTGTCTGGGGTGTAGTACAAAGGCTCATCCTCCAGCTCCTACAAGCAAAGACCGCCACCACGCACCTCTGTGATCATGCTGAGCATGCCCTCAATCCGACGGGAAGTCCCAAAACGGGAGGGATTCCCAGACACTGCGGATAGAACCTTCCGAACAAACTGAGCATCATGGAGTGGCTCAGCCCAAATAGGACCTCCCAGCTGACAAGTGAAGAGGGATTAAAGATCAAACATACATGACCTCATATGTACTGTTCATCTGACTGTATTGATGTGTCTCTGATAAATTTACTTATTTTCAGGGTGATTTGCAGAACACCTTTACACTTTTAACCATTCATACAGTTTACTCGAGTATCTAGTCTTTAACTGGTCACAGGTCAGTGAGGCTTAATAGGCAGGGGAGACTGACCTGGTGCCTTTGACCGCAGTGGTCACAGTTTGGGCCAACAGGGGGTCCTGTTGCAGCTGAGTACTTAATACTGAAACAGACCAACCAGGCAACAGCTGCTTCAGAAATACATGAAAGTTTAATCAAGATTAACACAGGAAGTGCTACACAGCCAGACCATGAAGATAATTTTAATACGTCAGCGATGAGTAATGGAGTGATGAAGGTTAGGGGAGAGGGTGTATGGGTGTCGTACTGATTGCCCTGGCTGATCCGTTTGCCCAGTCTCTGCAGATGGAAGGCACCACAGCCCAAACAATTGTACACCAGTGCCTGTTTACTGCAACAAAACAAACAGAGGGCTCCAGTTTACTAATCCAACCTGGTTTAAAAATAAAAAAATAAAACACCAATTGCCTTATAAAATAGAAACTAGATATTACCCACTTGACAACCTGTCGAATTTTAGGGTTTTTTAATTAATAAATAAACCTTTGATTCAGTTAACATTTCTTCAATGAAAACAGGCTTTCTGATCCACCAAAAGCTGCTAGAAGTGGCTCATCCCACCAGACAAAGATCAAAGAGTAGCAACAAATGTATTGCCATTTAATTGGCTTGTGCAAGGAATAACATCCTAAAGGTTCACATCCCTAGCACCACAGCCAGCCAGTATGTTAATACGGGTAACAATAATCTCATTGTAGCAGCTGGTATAGCTATGAGTTTGCACACCTGGCAGAGTTCTTCACCATGGCCTGGCCCGTGTGAACTCGGACAAAGACGCGAATGTAGAAGTCCACACTGACGCTAAGGAGTGGTTCGATGTAACGCTGGTACACCCCGGCCCTCTGGTCCAGACTGTGCAAGATGATCCGCAGAGCCTGGTGGGAGTTTATACCTGGTTATACTCTCACACATACACACGAGAGCAGTGTAGGATGAAAAATGCTTCCTAGACACAAAACATCCAGGAGTCAGAGACAACACAAGCGGATGAGGGCCTCACCAGCTCATGGCAGTACTTGGCCTTGATAGATACAGAGCCATATTTACTGTAGCAGGTCTCGCCACTGTTCCCGGCCATCACAGCCATGTCTGTGCATGTCACACACAGCAGCCCTAGGTGGGAGGGGAACAGGAGGACCGGGAGTCATTACACATTGGCCAGCGGTGAGGAGCTCATGTTAGACCACGAGCATAAGATCTAAGCTGAGCTGCTAAGTACAATATTCTACAAATGAGTCAATAAGTGTAAAAACTCCTAATAACAAACCATAGGAAAGCAATGTAAAGTGAATTCTCACTTGTGTTGCTGTTGAAACTTAGTAATGTCCGGTTATATCAAACAACTTTCACGCAACGTGCAGCCACACAGAGGGAAGAGCACACAAACGCGACATACCTCCTTCACCGACCGCCTGCACCGCAGCATCCAAGAAGGGGGCGGGGCTGCCGTACGGGTCCAGGTCAATGACGTCGTAGCGCTCCTTACGCCCACGGGCCTCGTACATCAGCATGCTGGAAAAACAGGATTGCAGATGCCACTGAAGGTCTGCAGCACAGCCAGGAGAAAAAAATAGAGCTTTATGCTTTAAATGAGTACTTTGCTTTTAGTAAGGCGAATTCAGCATTTATTTTTTCTTGTAACCGCACAAGGCATCTCCTATTCTGTGTGGTATGTTCTGGTACCGGCATGGCTCTTAACTCCCTTTCTGAATGTCCTGCTGCCATTTGTGTAACAGACTACAAATATAATCTTGTGCTTCTCGATCAGACAGCACAACAGTATTTCATTTACTGCAGCTAAAGACAGAGGTTCTTTCACCTGGTAAAAAGTTACAGAGACAGTTTTTATGGACAGCGCTCAAGTGTCTGCAGTTTAATGAGGAATGGATCAGGGCACCGGATGTGTTAACTCCTGCAGAATACTGTATAAACTCCCTCCCCAAGCCGATACTTCAGACCGCTGAACATCGCTCCCTCGTACACAGCTGGGTCTTCCTGTGGCTCACCTGGCATCCCTCTGACTGGCCTGCAGCAGGTGCGAGACGGCATTGTACTGGGCATTCCGGGCGATGAGTGCCGCGGCACGTGCTGAGCAGTCATTGGCCGTCACGCTCCGCAAGCCAGGCACCTCCAGGGCGAATCGCACAGACCGCAGGCCTGAGGCAGCCAGCCCCTCCAGCACACGCAGCCCTTGCTGGGGGGGAGGAAGCATTGACTGAATACAACAAACTCCATACACTGTAAAAAATGATTCAGGGATGAAGTACATGATGCTGAAATAGCAACCTAAGATTTACTAACTGTAGTTTTTATGGTTTCTACACAATTGTAAGTTCACCTTACAATTTTAAGAAACAATTAATGCATCTCATTTCAGGTTTTCTTTAAAGATCTACACTGCTTTCTCAGTTGATCCAACATGCACAGTAGATTAGTTGGATGAATGCATTTTGTAGAGTTCAAATAATCGCATTTTGCCACTGCTAGCATATGTCATGCTTTACATGCAATGCAGCCTCAACCCGTAGCATTTGGTTAGTATGCACATATTTATTTAACCTTTATTTCATGAGGGAATCCACATTGAGATTGGATCTCTTTTACATATGGGCCCAATAAAACACATACATAAACAAAAGAACTAACACAAAAACACATCATCAGTTAAAATGGCATGCATGCATATGACCATACACTCAGCAGCCGTCATATCAAACAACTACAAACCACAGGTTCCTATTGCCTTCTCTAAAAGATTCAAATGACAGTACTGAATTTTAAAACCTTTTGAATCTTATTTTAAGCTTACCATAATGTGTAGGCAATAGAATTGTACATTATTATATTTATATATTGTATTTTACTTTTCCTTCATATCCATAAATTTAAGTTCTCAAAAAAAATTCTGGCCTTTAAAAGGAAAGTTGAACAATGGACAGTGACCACTCTGAAAAAATTAAACACTTTTTAAACATCAAGCCCGCGTATTTGACATCATCTGCAAGTCGAGGCGTGCCCAGTTGCCCAACCGTCACTGTATGGATGGTTGTTTCCTCAAAAAGTTAATTTCAGTGTTCGATGTCAATTTGCATAAAAGATAAGATTGTAAACTGAGGATTGTACCGTTTGTTAAGTTTTTTCATGATATTAGTTGTCTAGTTATTTTGATTAATGTTAGATCAGTTGAAGTGTGTGCCATTGTTGATGTCGTTTACTAGTATCTAACGTTAGGGGATTCTGTTTTTAGAGGGGTCGGTTACCCGTCACTCCAGTGTAGTTAATTAGAAAAGGAGTTGAAATGCCTATCCCTACTCCTGAGTTTAACTTGATATTGTGTCATGTTTAACGTTAGCTATGCATCCCATACAATATTTAAAGTAGACTATTTATTGAATGCGAGTGTTCTTTTTAGTCAGCAGTTATTGTAGCCTGCACCGTCTTTGTGTCTACTTCAGAAACTTGGATAATTAGATCATTTTTATTGTTAACTAAATGCAGTCATTGATTCTGTTTGATACTTTTTTCTCTTTGCAGATTCTTAAGACTTGTTTGCACCTGCATTCTTCCCAGTAAAGAGGAACTTATGAAGCATTATAGATTACTGCACAAAGGAATTTCTCATGAGCACGTTCAAAGCATTCGAGTGAGTTTACAACTATGCAATTTACAAATAAATAAAACAAACAGACAACATACTTGTACTTTGTGCTGAGCTAATTTTGTGCTTTATTAATTGAGCAATTCAGAGAACATGGTTAATAAATGGAGAATTGCCCTTTAAGCTCTTGTAACAGTTTTATTTGAGATGTGAACACATTGTGCATAATTTAAACCCAAGAAAATTAAGGCAACGGTTTGCATGGATCTTTGAGTTTGCACAAAAAATGTTTTAGAATTACTTAACCTAAACAGGTACATAAGTGTCTTAATTACAATGAAAACAAATTATAAGTTATAAACTTGACATTTAAAGATCTGCAAAGAAAATGATCCAAGTTGGACTGATATACGTATGTTAGTTGTCGTCACTAAGTTAACACCGTACATTCAATTGGTATTAAAGAAGTACATTTACTTTGAAATTACTACAACTCAAAAAGATCCATGCAAACTGTTGCCTTACGTTTTTTAAGTACTGTTAACGCCTAATTTTTTTACAGTGTTGTCATGACATCTACAACACAAATCCACACAATCCATCAGCACGTTTAGCAGCCTTTTCCCTACCTTTTTTTAAAAGCACAATCCGGCAGGGATTAAGACACATTTCGGGTTAAGGACAATAGCATCAAAAGCTAGATCACCAAATTGTATTTTTGATGCATCTTCCCAAAGTAACTTTCTATTGGTGAAACCAGGAATTTAATTAATTTGTGGTTTGCGAGGAATATGGAGGGTGGGGGCCAAACCAACACCCGGTATACCAACCACGAGGCAGAAAACATGAAGAGGTGCTTAAAGGTTTACCTCACAACACTCCCCCACAGCTGCTGTAGCGACCTCAGTTATGTTTGGCTCCTGCACCTGAATCCCCTTGCTCTCCTCAGACAGACTGACAACCACACGCTCCTTCTCGCCTGGCACCAGCACCCGAACTCCTTTGCAGGACAGCTTCTCTCTGGCGTACTCTGTGATCACGGCGCAGCTGGGGATGCGCAGAGGGAGGGATGCTAATAATGACATTGCTGTTTTAGTACTTGTTTAGTGCACTAGCAGCTGTACCAAGTCAGTCAATATAACACAATCAAAATAATTCATTTCTGTAAATTTTTTCAGATTTCATAACGACAAACTACACACCATGTAGTCAATTTTGGTGAAAGATTTGGATGGTGTCACTTCTAAATGCTGAGGAAACCCCCCTAAACTTCAGGGTATAAAATCCAACTGTTCACCTCAAAAATGGTTGTTGATTGACAAAGCAAAGGTGAAATAAATTTGCAAACTGTATTCCAGATGATTCTACAGTCATGGGCACGGCAGGATCCACTCTGGCTTTCTCAACAGGACTGTAGCAGCTATAACTTAACTGAATAAGAAGTGGGATGAATTGACCACCAAACTAGGAGAAAACAGGGAAAAAAATAAATACAAATAACTTACGCTTATTTTCTTCACTTCAATTAATCTAATGTCATTCTTGATCAAATGGCACAGTTGACCCGTTGCAGCGATGGGGAGCAATGATGGTGCAAATAATATAGGATTGAGGAACATAAGTGCCTCTCATAAGCCTCTTTCTTAGGCCAGACCTTGCTGGACAAGGGTGCATAAATGTAACTTCTGAATATACAGCATCTGTAAGTAAAATCTAATACTCCTCATCATAGCGACAAAGAAAATCTGAAACTCGAAACTCCATCAAACTATGGTTACGTAATGGTTTTCCTGAGAGCGAGTCAAATTTGATAGCATAATCTAACTGTATACAGGTACTCTACACTTAACGACCTACCTGTTTAACGACCGTGCGGACTTACGACCAGCTCTCCGACCAGTCTGTATTGGATGCTGTACGATAACTTTTGTCGTGGAAACGGCAGCGTGTATAAACAAAACAAATGTTATAAATGGTGTAAAGGTGACATTAAAACAATATCTAAAGATGGTTGACACAGCCCACTACCAGTACAGTATGCTTGAAATATCGGTAAGGGGCGGCTCCTTGCTTATCGACCAATTCGCTTAACGACCTACTCATAGGAACGTATCTCTGTAATTAAGTAAGAAGTAGTTGTAGTCTTTGCTACTATGATACATTGATATGAGTTCCTGGCAGAACACTGGTATTCTTGGACCTGTCATTTTGTTTGTCTCACAAAACTTTCCAGTTGCTGCTTTTGGATAAAAAGCACTTTGACACATTTTCTTCCCTCTCTGCATTGTTCAAAACGCCTCTAGATGTAAGACTTCCAAGAGGCCTTTGGAGACTTGCTCTTACAGTTTTATTATCCCTCCTAAGCGATCACGTGAATTTCCAATGGCTTATAAGAACAAGCAGATGGAGCAGAAAGTTTTCAGGGAGTCACATTTCACCATTTTATTGACCATCACAGCCATCTTACCAAGAAAAATAAAAATGATGAGTTGATAACCATACTTTTTACCCATTAAAACTTTTTTGGGGGAATAAAACAATTAGATAAAGAGCACAAGACTGTTGCTTCCAATGGTAACTTTGGATGTCTTGTTCTTGGGGATTTCACAAATTAAATTAATACAAGAACTCTGCCATTTTCCCACGCTTCGCATTTCTTTCTTTGTATTGTGCTTGTGCCATAGCAACATATAATGAGCAGTGAGGGGATCACATTTTCTAACAAATTTAGGAACTCACAGATTTCCTATTCTTCCACACCGAAGCTATATATAAATTGGATCTGCATCACTTTCCTCTCCCTCATTGGCAGCTAAGCTACTCTTCTACCTAGTTAAGACAGTTCAATTCTCACATCAGCGAACCATTGCAATATTTACTTTCTCAATAAAAAATATCAGATCTGTGAGTCCATGAGAGCTCTAGTCCAGCTTGATTGCATTTAGCATTAGTGTGAAATTTTGGTGCATTGTGCATTAATTGAATGTAACTAATAACTAATACAATGCTTGAGCCCTTAAAAAGAGAATTTGGAGAACCTTATTTTCTTTTCTGGGTGGTCTTAAAAGCAGCATAAAACACTTTCATATTGCATTATAAACGGCTCTTTAGCTTGTGAAGCTTCCATTAGGATGCCAAAAACATTTATTTAGAGTTCAAGTTTTTCCAAATTGGGGTAATATTGCCGGGGAAAATGCATACATTCACAAAAACTAGGGCTGTTCAGGTTAGTAAATGTTTTTACATATTATTTATAGGTATAGTTACATTTACTGAGGTAACACTGGATACTACCAGCAGATCTCTAATGTGAAATATTTTATAACAGGCCGATTGGTGGTAGCAGCAGGTAAAGCAACAAAAATGTTACATCTGAGATGTCTTTAATTACAACAATCAGATCACAATTCAAAATGAATCTCAGAAATACTTAAAAACAGGCTGATGAGCATTTCCTCAAGATCAGCCATGATCGGAAGAGAGGTTACAATGGAAAGTTTAATATAAACGACTGTATAAAAATAATTTTAAAATTGAATGCATTTCTTCGAAGTCACACTTATGTCGCTTATAATGCACTTTGTTTCTTTAGATCACATCACATCCACCAGTAAAATGGCTGATCGTTTTTTCATGCATTGACATTCCATGAATATGTTTTGGCAAATGAATAATTCACAAGTTCATTTTTTAAAATCTAACAACTTTTAAATATAATGTTGATTTCTTGGCTTTTTGTAAAACAAGACTTCCATAAGCTTCCATAAACTTTAGAGCTGTCCTTTTAAAGTGGGTTTCCTACTAGCATTATATTGCATTTACTAAACATTTTTCAGCGCAGGTAAAATACTACAATCCGACAATTAGCTGAGTGAGGCGATTAACTTCTGTGCGTTGCCATTTTTGTGAATTATGCCTAGATTTATAAAAATACATTCTGTTAATCTGTTCTTTCGGAAGGTGGCGTTAAGGGGGGTTTTCTCAGATTATTCCAGGGTTTTAACCATTTTTCTCCTCATGTCGTGATTACTGGGAACACCAGATGTGATTCAAATCTGAGTTGTTACTGTAAGACTGTTGAAAATTTTTAAAGGGAAATCTTGAACAATTAAATAATCTTGATAAAAAATAGCCAACTAAGAATTTTAGCTCAACATTCGAAAACAGAAAATTGGGCAACAAATAGTGTGTTTGTGTGTGTTTGTCCAAGACAGCGGAGAAGCGAGTACGTGCTCAGGTTGGACATGCCCACAATTTGAGAATCTCATCTGGAATATCTCACACAGTTAGAGCATGGTGTCCGTTAGCACACATGTCACATAAGTATTATTAGTACCTTAAGAAAATTATTTAAAATAACGTTATCCTAAGACTCTGATGTCACAGGGGCTGTACTGAGAAAGCTGTGCCTCGCTGTGAAATGGTCAATGGTAAACACTCACGTCAGATCCCTGTTGAACTCCTGCACAGGGTTGTAGAAAACTTCATTGGCGCTGGGAAACAGGATGGCAGCTTTACCCTCTCTCACCACAGTCTCCCCAGGCAGCAGCCCGGACTCCGTGGGTGTGTCCTGGTTGGGTTCAGGTGAAGATTCTGCGCGACCGATGATCACACGCTCCATCTGGGGTGCTACGGCTGTAGACTTTAGGGAACTGGCTTCTGACTCGCCACTGGCGGTTGTATTGACGGGGTTCATTCTCGGCCCTGTCAACGCAGCAGTGCCCGCTTTTCTCAGCCCCCTCCTAAGAAGATCCCGCGAACTGTGCACCGACACGAGTAGGGCTGTTACGTGCGCCAAACGCGCAGCGCTAACCAGCATAAAGCAGCAGACTCTTGGAAAACCTAACCCTTGGTACAAAAAACAATATGATGAATGTATGGCCATTAGTAATTTGAAATGTGTAAAGTCATAGAAGTATAGCGTAATGGCCAATAGAGGTGGTGAGTCGACAGTATGCAATTAATCCGTTTGTAAACGGTAAAACCGTTTTAAAAAATAATGAAATCGCTGCTAAAATTAACGGTACATAGCGTCGCATGTTATGAAGCAAAATCTTTAAATACTACCACTACATTTTGCTTCTACTGCGACAGACAAACAATATTGACCAAGACATAATATCAAACAACCTAGTGTGAATGTAAAGAATACGAAGAAGCGTTACCTACAAATGTTAAGTTTGACACTTTCAGAACTCCGAATGTTACCGCTGGAGTAACTGCTCAATCTCCACGCACTTCAGCAGTTTACCATTCACCATAAGGCCTCACGGACATACTGGAGCGGAAACTACGGAAGCCTGCATAAAGACAAAGACAAACGCCCCCGTTAGGTCTCGGCTGGGTAACACATCCATACGTCTTCGCAAAAAAAGACGATTTTAAAATATGTTTTGCAAATAATATTGATAGTGTTTTAAAATACATGTAAGGCCATTTTGTAATTTTAAAAAGACAAATAAATACCAGTGTGGTGTATTTCCAGATTAAATATGAACACAAGCATAGGATTTTAATTAGTACTCTATAATGTGACTAATGTGCTACCACTCGTACCTCAAGACATATTCATTTTATCGATACTTTACATTCAGCGTGTACATAGCTCACATATTCGGTGCTCACCAGCCGGAGATTTCCACATCATTATTATTATTATTATTATTATTATTATTAATACTTCTTTTTGTTTTACGGCGGTTGGAATCAAGCTTATTGGTGCAGTACCGCCACCTTCTGCTCCGGAGTGTGGATCAGACAATAGACTTACAATCTAAATCCCCATCAAAAATAACCATTAAACACCTGTGCTCTAAATTTAGGAGTGATCGGAGACCAGCGAATTAGTCATGTGTGTCCGTCTACGCGATCGGTGACTCTGTGTTCTGCAGCCAGCTGAGAAGCGTTTGCCCTCGATAACTCTGCGCTCGGCGCATCTCCTGTGTTCACAATGAATGGCTGCCTGTAGCGAGAGAAAGCTTCTGACTCCTCTATTAAAACACTTTCCGACAGCTTACGGTGAGGTGAGTTTTACCAGGGTCCACGCGGGGTTTGTCGTGGTTGCGGATAGAAATTGAGAAGTGTAGGGGCATCTGGGCATCGTCGGAAAAACGGGTCTGGTCTGAATGGGTTTTGGGGTTATTGTTTTTGGGGCGGTGGGGGATGGGCTCGTATGAACGACACCAACCAAACTTTAACCACTGGCTTCACAGCGTTTCCTCCGGCGGCTCCCCTGCTGACGCAGCCATAGAATTTTCAACTTTTTGAAAACAAGGCTAGAGGTTTTTGCTTAACTGACACTTTGGACTTATTTATAACGAACGCATTAAAAGGAAATCTTAATGTTGAACTACTTGAAGTGCATCATCACATACCGGCGACAAGTGGTTAAACGTGTGCCTTGTCTTGCGATATATAGCCAACTCCTCCCTCAGTGCTGGGGTTTAGTCCAGCTAGCCCTGGGTTCCAATTTCAATATGATTATGTATCCAGCTTCTGTAGGCCCGAGGATGTAACTCAACCCGACGTCGTGTTGGCACAGACTGGGCGATAGCGATGGGTGTGGATACTTAAATTCTTTACCGATTCGACTGTTTTTCGTCGAAATGAATGTTTAATTAATCGTTGGCATTGTGGCAGAGCTGGTTCGCTGATCAAAATCTAAATCGGCTTTAAAACTATCGTACTTCAGTTGACATTCGTCCCCCGGCCCGTGCCAGTTTAATTGGGCAGAGATACTGGCACACAACGGGGCACGGCTAACTTGCTACTATTACTAAGGCTCTTTAGCAAGTTTTCAGTTAGGCCTTTGCTAAAAAGACTAAATGAGGCATACATTAAATGTGAGGCTTGTATGTTTCATTTGTGTTAGTATAGTTTCTTTTTTTCTTTTTTTTGCCCAAAGTACACACGTTGGGTAAAGAGCTTGGCAAGTAATATTAATCGAGATGTCTCCAAGATGTTAGCTAGCGAGATATTGCTTTTCATCGATTCGTTTGCTATTAAGTCTGTTGAATTCGATGATGATATTAGTCAGTCTTCATTAAGTAAAACATACGATAATAGCAGTTTACCGGATGTTATTAAGCGACATTCACAAGTTTCTACCCCAATCAACCAACTGTTAGTTATGCAATAGTTTTTTTTGTCAGTTAAAATACTTAGAACTTAAGTTTTAATTTAATTTCTGGAGTAAATTTTAGCCAAAGCTTAATTAATAGTGTTAACTTAATTTGCAAGTAGTAATATATTTGGTCTGCATTATACATATGAGTGTGTGGTAAGAGGCAGGAAGTAGGTGAACTTGCCTTTACTTTTCAAACTTGCCCTCAATTTGGCTGCTCGTTTGGGTGAAGGAAACTGGGGGCAATTGCTTTTAAACTGCAAGTAAGCCATGTTTTAACATGCGTGGCATTTAGGGGGAAAAAAAGTTTCTTCAGACAAGATTAGCCTGCCAAAACATTTACCTTGAAAAGAGAAGAATGTCGTCTTAGACCGCCTTGTGCATTATGGTACTTAGTGTGTGCTCGTCTTCCCCAGACATCCTTTATTTAAATGTTATAAATCAGGTTTATGTTTTCTCTTAAAAATGTATCCCAATTGTCCTGTATTGGGGTCTGTATTGGTGTTTGCCTACAAAAGTTGTAGTATCAACATTTCTGAACTTTGCTTTAAACGATTAAACAGAGTTGCTGTTTGTATTGCCTTTGGGTCAGACTGTAATTCCTGGAGACTATCGGCAATTAAAAAGGCAGCCACTGCAGTTCCAGTGCGTTGTGTTTATATATATATGTGGCAAGAAAAAGTATGTGAACCTTTTGGAATTTCATGGTTTTCTGCATAAATTTGTCATAAAATGTGATCTGATC
>JAOYSI010052807.1:9040-24040 GCA_025775065.1 Hiodon alosoides
GGTTTGACACACACATAATAGTGATGGGTTTGACACGCACATAAAAGTGTTGGGTTTGACACGCACATAAAAGTGTTGGGTTTGACACGCACATAAAAGTGTTTGGTTTGACACGCACATAAAAGTGTTGGGTTTGACACGCACATAAAAGTGTTGGGTTTGACAAGCACATAAATCAGCATTTCATTCCTTACATTGTCCCTGAGATTCCCACCCAAAATATTTCCATCTCAATCACAGCCAAATGCTGCTCCTATCTGCTGCTTCAGATAAGCTCTGCACTGCGACATAACTCTCGGCCACAGAATCTAACATCTCTGAGAAGCCGGGTTGTAGAATGGGCGACATATCCTCTACAACCCACCTCCACAACCCACCAATTAAAAATGTTATACAGGCTGCAGCAACCATAAATTCACATCTTACATCATTAGGAAAGCAGTAGCCAAACACTGTCAATAGTTTAAGAGTGTAATCACTAAATGTCCGATTTGTATTTTTCATAAAATTTAATTGAAAGAAATGTGTGGTTCTCACCTTCTTTGCTCCGGTGTTGTTCTGCTACCTCAGCAACGATGGATTGGAAGAAAGGATTTTTGGAGAACCCATCCTGTTCTAGGTCTAGACCAGGGAAAGAGAGACTGGGTCGTAAAAACCCCAGATGGGTTTTAAAAACCCTAACCCTAACCCAAACAATAACAATAGGAAGACCACAGCACATTACTTAGCTGAGGGAACTAAAGGGAGACTAAAATTAGTAACAAAAATGACATTTAAACATCCATCTCCTCTAAATGCACCTTCCATTATTACAACTGCAACAATTAGGTTTTTACTGATATCCAGTTTGAGGAAGGGCTCTGTCATGAAGGGAAATTCCCTGGGGATGAAAACTGTTCTCAAATGCTCTTCAGGGTGCAAATGAGGTTTTCCATCAGAGCAGAGCATTCATTAATTCACAATAAAATTTGGAGCTATTAGACATAAAGTCGAGAGGACACACTTCAAACGCACTCCCGTTTTAATGAGATCATCACATCTACTTACAGACAATCCTCTAAACTGGCATCTGAGAGTACTAGCAGTTGGAATACCGCGGTAAAAACAGCCTAAAAAGTGGCAGGCACATATTTATCACACACTGGTTTTCAAAATCATGATTATTTTTGGTCCACATATAACAATAACGTTAAGTGAAACATATTTTCCCTATAAGTCACTTTTAGTTTTGTTTTTTTGAATGACGTTACTGTACCTCTCTGTGTAATTCTTACTTGGTCTGAAACTTTCTCATATGCCGCCAACTCCTGGGAACAAAAATAAAACTCAATTAATTATAGCAGCCAGCAGCAAAACGCTAAGGATTCAACATCATGTGACATATGGTAGACGTGTTTAAATATGAGTTGTATTTGTACGTAAGGCCTACCAAGTTTTGAGTCAATTTTCCTTTTTGAATTAATTTCGTATTGAGAACGCAAACACCGTACTTTGATTGACTTACTGCAATGATTGTTTTTAACAAAGCAATTCTCTTCTGATGTACATCAATACGATAAACCGTACGGAGATTAAGGTTTTTTTCAATTTTTAAAATTTTTTTTTTAAACATCGTAAAAATGTTTAAACTTCAGTGGCTCGTGGGGCTAAATTTTGTGTCAACATTCCCATTGGTTAGAACTTGTTGACCTAACTGGCATTTTACGAGGAATTACAGTAATTTGGTTATCTCACTGTGACTGTCACTTTTTGACGTAGATCATTTATTTGTATGGCTTTAAAGAAGAACACGTGTGAAAGTTGCATGTTGACACGACACATGGTCTCGTCGTAGATGTCGTTTAAATAAAAACAAATATCGGGGGAAATCATAGTTGACTTTATGCAGTGCTTTGAAATGTTTGCATTTTCAATAGTTAATTTTAGTACCACCACGCGTTCATCGAGGCTATATGGCAGGTACGATCCTCACGGGATTTGATAGACTTTTTTGACAAAAGTGGCATAAAGGAACAAATACAATGGGGTGCCAAAGAGCTGTGGTGTTTGCCCACCCCTTTCAACGCCCTTCATTTCACTGTTTACATGAGAAGATCATGTATTGGATTGATGATATATTCACACTTGGGGAATCTGGGAAACTTGGGGTGTTTGTCCATGCAGGAAATCGGATGATATATTAGTTAAATAGCAAAATATGAGGAAATCGACAGTGTAGAAATAAAATAAAATAAAATATTTTAAAATACATATAAACGAGCGTCGCTTAGATATGGTGCAAAACATCTAGGCGAATGGTGGCCCGGTCTGAAGTCATGCCTTTCCAGACATAAGTCAGTAGTCAAGACATGCGTCGAGCTGCAATACACGCATGTCCATACGTTAGCTCACCGTGATCATTCGAGATATGTCTTTGCAGTCTTCAAGCGAGGCGACGCGAATCGTGTAATCCATTTTTAATACCTTTAGATACCCTTTTCAAAAACACGTCTTCGTTGGCAGTGTACTCTATACAGGTCTATATTCCCCAGAAAGACAACTACCGACAACATCCGGACAGGAGAACAGCGCCACGTACCTACGGCGTGGTAACTTCTGGGATTACAAGCCCTAGCGATACTCGCAAAAAAAATTCAGTTTCGAGGGATTTATAATATTCTTAATGTTCTGGGTTTATCTCATTCCGTACATGATGTAACCTTATTTATAGAAGCTGTAGAGTCTATAGGGGAAAGGGCACGTAAATACAGGAACTGCGAGGAAGGTGCTTTGTCACGAACTCGGTTTTGCTCTGATTTAAACATATTTTGACCTCACGTGCCAGTAGCCTATTCGAAAAGAAGTTGAAAAACACCAGAAATTAAATACCTTAAATAATGAACGAGGTAATATTTCCTTTAAAAAATAGCCCTTTTAACTTTAAAGAGTTAAATTTAAGTTGCATCTTAACATACGTATTTTACGGTTTGGATAGCAGACGTGTAATACAGTGTTTTATTTGAAAGGGCTCTGTTTTTGGAAGTGAAAAATAGAAAAGGCAGGTCCTTGTTTCTAAAAATAGTCCATGTGACTCCATGCAGAGACCAGAACATTGAGACGGCTGGTGGGTGGGGAGGAAATGAGGGGTCTGCCCTCGTCGGTGCTAGAATAACAAGCTATGCCCACAAACATGGCGATTGCTTTCTAAAAATAAAATCCCTAAAAGCCCCCTTGTTTCCCTCATACGTAGTATTTGGAACATGACGTTTCCATGTGCGCAATAATCACTTTTATTAGCTGCACCTGATGATGACATGCTAAAAAATATTTTTTTTCCAAACACATTTGCAAAAGAAAGTAACGACCCTAGTGGCTGCAATTTAGCCAATGGGATTCTTATTTAACCCTACAGAGAAACATCTGTGCCCTAAATATAACAAAAAAAAAAAATCTTTAAAAATGCATCAGGTTTTTCAGCAACATTACTTGTTACTTGTTAAGACCGTGTGGTTCAGTCTTATCATTTGTGAAGTGTGTTCTTACCAGTACTTATTCCGCGCCCTGCTCTGCTTGGGTTGCTAGTGGATCGGAACCATGGAGGAGGTACTATGGTTACCACCTATTCGTAATATTAACAATTTGACTTTATCGCCTAAGATTTATTGTAGAATCCTGTTGTTTTGCTCGATAATTGTGGGGAACCAAAAATTTTATATTAATATAAATATTTTATATATAAATAAATAAATATTATGTACTTTATATGGTTCCGTATCAGAATTATTCATCATTATTTTAGCAGTCAGGCTGCAGTCACATTACTCCACAGGCTTACTACCAAAATTAAACTGGAATAAAACAAAGGCTCTGTTATAATGTGGGGGCCTTTTTCCTTGCATGCTTTGGGTACACTTGTCCGCTTCGAGGGAAGGGTCACTTCAGATCATTAAAAAGTTATTCTGAGTGATCGCCTTTATCCCATGGAAATATTTATATCCTGATGCCCCCATCCAAAATGGGCACGAGGGGTCTCTGAATGGTTTGATGAGTGTGAAAATGAATTGAATCATACGCTATGGCCTTCACAGTCATCAAATCTAAACCCAATGGAACGCCGATGGAAGATTTTGCATAGCGCTCTCCACCACCACCATCATCAAAACACCAAACGATGGAATATCTTTTGGAAGAATGGTTTTCCATCCCCCAGTAGAGTTCCAGAGACCCGGCGCATTGAGACGCCAAGGCGCACCGTGACGCCAAGGCGCACCGAGACGGCAAGGCGCACCGTAACGCCAAGGCGCACTGAGACTGCTCTAGTAGCTCATGGTGGCTCAACGCCTTACTGAGACACTTTAAACTTTACAACTGTAACAATTTAATAATTATAGAATTGTTAAGATGCCAATACATTGAAAATACTGATATCTCAAGTGCCCTGCAAGAATAGAAGCAGGAAAAAGTCGCCGCATGTGGTTGTACTAAAATATTATTACCGTAATTTAGGCCCTGAGGTAATGACGTAATTTTACAAAAACAGCTGGATTTCTCGCGTGTACCCTGCACAGGAAGTCGCCTCCTTTCCTGTTTAGTCTGTGACATCACTGCAGTCTGGAGAAGTGAAATGTTAGTGTGTGTGTGTGTGTGTGTGTGTGTGTCACAAAGAATGAGGGGGAACGATAAAGGCTCATCGTTCTAAGATGTTTTCGCTGAGCAAATTGTTGGCTACAAGTGAAGTTTCGTTTCTGGCAGAGATGTCATAAAAGTCGTACCCACGCAATTTTATAATTAGCTCCACCCTCACTTCAAGTGTTCGGTGGACTCGAGAGGAAATTCGCTCATCATTACGCTGACGCAAGGCACTGCAAGAACACGTTAACCATTCCTTCGCTCTCTCATTTTCTCTGGCCAGTGATGCGTTCACACAAGCTCTCCTTATTTTATCCATATTTGGAAATCTGCAGTTCTTCGTCAGTGTGTCATGCCATGGTAAAGCGGACCTCGTGGGTATCATGCAATCACCCTGTTCCCGAAGCATTTTTCCCACTCGACACCCCTTCAACGTTGCCTACTTGCGAGTGCTAGTTTTTTTAAAATATATATTTATTTTATTATAAAATAAATGTTGTATTCTGAATAACAATCTAAATTCATTCCACTGGCTCGTTTCTTTCAACCCATGACAATGTATTGATTTAAATTGCCCTTAATAAAATTATTTCTGATTTATTCATAGACGACACAATGTGTTGGTATTTGTGCAACGGGATTTGTATGCGAATATATCAAAAATGCTTCGTCTGCACGACAAAATGGATTTGAGGTTTGCCAAAGCAATTCAACAGCTACCATTATTAGCCTCCAGTTTGCTCACTCTCTTTACATTTATTTATTGTAGACAAGGGTACCCATGAGTGCCCGGTCCTCTTTGGGTGGGAAAGGCTAGTTCTGAAGTCTGGTGCAGCTCTCGTAACAAAACGGGCAGTTTTTCCCGGCCAAAGGGAATCAGGAACTTCGTGGACTAATTAGCCCGCTTTACGAAGTTCAAGTCCTGGTTGTCTTTTATAGGCGATTGCGGGCCCCATTAATCAGTGTGTCGGTGTTTAGAACTTTTAAATAAATATTTACGCCCATTCTCGTAATCACGGGCGATTCGTCCAACTCGAAGTCCGACAGCAGCCGTTCATGTCGGATTTCTATGCATAATTTAAAATGGGGTTAACCCGGAACCCATACAAGGCAGGATAATACGAAGAAAATGGCGAGCACAATAGAGTCACGAGTTGTGGATTGAGACGGGAAGTGGACGCACGGAAACAGTGAATCGTTTATACGCACATCTCTTCGCACCACGAAGAAACTAATCGGACTCCTGTCTTCGACTGTAGGGAGTGGCGTCACTGTCAGTAGCAAACTCCTGCACTGCGAGACCTGTTGTACTTATCCTCTCTAAAACCCCTTCAGCCGAACGACAAGCATCAGTAGTCAAGTATCCGATTTGCGGCAACAATGTAACCAGACCGATTTAACCCCCCTTGAACATGTTTTTTTTTTTTAAATCTACAATTTATGCAAGATGGACCGCCCTAGGCGGAGCCACAACTCGTTACTGCCAATGCCAAGATAAACGATTGGCTCGTTTAGGTAAAGACCGAAACCTCTAGCTATTCAAACTAATCGACTGTAGCGGGTTGAAGTGTCTTAGCGAATTTGTTCACAACCACCCCCTCTACAAACACATATGAGCTTGGTTCATCTATTTAGTTAATAGTACAGCCACTTTCTATTAAACTTAAGCTGATATCTTTTAATAAATAAATAAATATAGCTAGCTGAAATTGGAATGGATAGCTACCTAGGATGTGGGCCTATGATCTGCAAACCTCAGGCAATATGATTCAGTAGTACCCAGGAGAGTTTTATATTTATATTTATAATATATATATAATATACATTTATATTTCAGTCCCCCTTTTCTGAGAATACAAGCCAGCCAGATTAACAGGCTTCTAAAATCCTCAATACACATTAATATAGTTTGTCCATCAGCAATACATTTTAATAGCCCTGTTCTAATTCAACTACAATTGTATTTGTCCTAATTTTAAGGAAGTATCACTTTTCTCTGTAGGTATGCTGTATTAAAGGGGGCGAAATGAATGAATAATTGCATTATGCTAAAGATATTTGAAAGCCTTGTGGATCCAGCTGATAAATAATATAATATTATATAAATAATATTTAACTGTAAATTATTTATCATAAAAAGGTTATAGAAAACCGGCAGTGACCACATCTTAAATGAACTTCCGAGAGAGAGAGAGAGAGAGAGAGAGAGAGAGAGCGATGGTTTAATTCTGAAATATCTTTCTATTGTCCTGATCCATAAACAACCCGTAAGCCAACTGCCGTGTGGTCATGCCGTGTGGTCATGCCATGTGGTCATGCCGTGTGGTCATGCCGTGTGGTCATGTAAGGTATCTATGGAGAGCCCTTTTGGTAAATATCTCCTGGGGAAGTTGTTTTCACCTGGAGCTCACAGTCAAGACTCTCAGTTCACAGTGTTTTGTTTGGTCATGAGCCCAAGTGTCTGTGCAGCTCTGGACCGAAGTATGTTTGTGTGAGACTGTGAACTGTGAAACTAAAATTACTTAAGAATCGATTATTTCATGGGTTTCTTTTCTTTCTAGTTCTTTAAAACGGTAATGTGTTATAGTAAACAATTCTGTAAACATATATTGGTAAAATTAAATAACTTACATTATTACATTAACTTCAAACACATCGATTTGCAGTGTTTCTTTCACTTTTTTTTTTTAAATCCAAAAAAACAGATATGTGTCAAATCGTACCACACAACGCCCCATCAAACTGGAGTTGATGCACACTTCTGATGAATTGCAATAGTAATTCCACATCTCACTTCACCTCTGGTTCAAAAAAACTTAGCGGATTTCCTAGTTACATGTTGTATGACCTGCATTACTGGACAGGAATGATTTGTAAATGAACTATTTTAAGCTTTGACTGGACCGAAACAATGTAACGTTTAGGAATCCCAAGCAATTATTTAAGCAAAGATTGGTTGGCATTGCTGGATTTTATGGCAGAAACACTGTGCTACAGAAGTGTTGTTTGGTTTAATTTGACTTTAAGGGGCTGGATGTTGATAGGGCACCATGTTGAAATGATTTCACCCTCACTTTCCTGCAGCCTTTCTGAAAAAGGTGTCCAGCAAATAAAATAGAGGGCTGGATCCTGAGTCCCGGAGCAGTAATTATTCCAGACTCCATCTCTGTGTCTAACTCAATAGTGACAGTGAAACCCAACACAGATTTCGAAACACACTCTGTACTTAGCAGGTATAAACCGACTGTTTTCACCGACTTGAATTTAGCGCTGTAAGTAAGGCAACCATTCCAGCTGGAAGCCAAGTGTGCTTTTGAAAGTGTGTGTGAAGCGGGGTGGCGGCGCTAGTTGAAGAGGATTACTAACACACAACAATAGTACTGCTGTGTCTTTTAACATTTTATGGGAGGGACAGCCAGACGTTAAGTGTCTGGACTGAAACCAAATTAAACAGGGCACACTGTTCTCACTTGGTGCACTAACACATGTTAGCAGTTAGTATTTTCCCCCACAGCCATCTAAAGTATTCATGTTTGTTTGTATTCCTTATTCATTTCAAATTTAAAAACTTAATTTGACTGGTTTTCATTCTTTCTGAAAAAAGGTTTCAGTACTCCTCAGTACACATCTGTATATAGAGAATCTTGTAATGGTAGCCAGTTGTAAATCTAACCTTACCTACAATTTTAGGACGTTTTATTATGAAAATATTGTACACAATCAATTATGTGATCAGTGCCATCACTGTGATTCAATTGATTAATAATAGAATATTTGAATGCAGGTGGTTTGATTGTTAGGACATTGGGTTTACCAAGTTGTTTTGCAGGTTTACATAGCTGGAGAGCTAAAGTTATAATGCCCTTTAGGGAAGTAATCCACTCGACTGCCTCTGTAAATGAACAGCTTTATAAATAAATTCAAGGTAGAGCTGTGGGCTATGCAAGTGGTTACAATTGAGGGAGTTTACAAAGGAACTAAAACATTTTTTTTTTTTATTAATAATTTTAAGTGGACACAACAAAAAACGTCAAAATACTCGAGAAAACTTACGTCAATATTAAAAAGTTAAACTTGAAGTAATAACATAAATAACTAGCAGGCATTAAATAAAATATATTGGAATTTATATAAAATAAAAAATGCTACATACCATACTTTTTTCCTCATATAAGTTTTAAGTATATACAAAAATGTTATCTTTTTGGGGTGTATCTACTAGGATTAATGTGCATTACATTTTACATACCGTCACTCGGTTTCTCTCTCCTCCCTCTATTTCAGTCGGCCAAATCGCTGTCTTTCAATAAACTGCAGTGTTTCACCTAAGATAAACACCCGAGCTGATTTCTACATTGTTCGCCGGGGACGCGCACAAACTGTACAAAAGCGGAGTGGAAGGAAGAAGCTGAAATCAGTCTCAAAGTTTTGCGGATTTCGCGCGAACTACGTGCCACGAAGACGCCACAGACACAGTTTTATTTGCAAACAATAAGCTCCAAGTCTGTGGACAAGAAGTGACATTGAAACACACAGATTATTATGGGCGTTTAAAATCTTTAATCGTCGGCAACTCGCTTGTATACGTCTAAAATCTAAACGCGCTCGCTTTTTCCACACCGCTATATAGCCTCACGATTTGGGAAACAGGATTACATCGCCGCAGTTTGATTTCTGGAAAGCTACTCTGAAGACGAGAAAACCATTAACGTGGAGCGTACCGGGACTTGAAGCTCACCGCATGCAACGGACGCAAGGTAAATTTACTTCGTAATCGGCGTCTTATTTCTCGTTTAGAGAAAGAGCCCCACGCACTAATTACACTTTTCCGAACGCGGATTTTGGATAAAGACGAAGATTCGTCTTTAGCTCGGTTGTTTTTAAAGTACAATTTAGTAGTAGACTCGGCTGTGTAATATTTTATATATCGAGGCCAGATCCTTGTCCAAACGCTTGCTACCAAAATTGGCAGGCAATTTAGTAATTAATTCATTTATAAATGAGCAATTGTTTTGGTTAATAATTATTTATGGTTGGCCCCTTTGTCCTTTCTTTCGTGCTTAGTCGTAACATTTTAAGATGCCAATATCTACGTTAAGAATAGTTCAATAACTAATTTATAATTTAATTTGCAGTTTTGCATTAACAAGAAATATTAAAGGGATTGATCAAGGTATAACCATGTGGGATTGTCTGTCTTCGTTTTTTATATTTAAATAGGTAACAGATAAAGAGAGGACATGTTTACTAATTTATTGATCTAAAGACCCCTACAGTGGTGCGGGATCAGACAAAAAATAATTTTAAGTAATATTAGTAAGAACTCGCGATTCTAAAACGCCAGTGTGGTCTGACTTGTGCAGCTTTATATTAAAGCTCTAAGACGCCATCTAGTGACGAAATTTAAATTTCACTTCAGCAGTCGGTCAAGAACATCGACTGAAAAGGACACAACAGCTAAAGATTGGTTTGCAATAGGTGACAAGTATCAGAAAGCTGCTTTAAACGGACCTTTAGTTGGCAGTTGCTGTGCCAACAGATACACATTTCCCCTGACATTCCATCCGAGTCAAAACATCTGGTATATTTGTGCAGTTTTATACCGTTTTTTACAAGGTAGACATGGTATGTGTGTATACAAAAACATCTTTACAGAAGTGGACATCTTGGTCAGATTATATATTTGTGTATGCGATTGTCATGTGACTCGTTCCAAAGGAACCCATTGTCTTAAGGAGAAATGTTATTTAAGATGGAGGTGGGGGAGTGTACAAAGCGGTTTCCTGATGAGGCAGCTAGTGCAACAATGGTGGTCATCGCAGAACAGTTGGTGGTATTTTTCTCAAAGCCACATCTGAGCCAGTGGGAACACTGAAAGAATGGACTTTGAAAAGGATAAAGATCATTTTAAACAATGGCTTGTTTTGCGACGTGCACACAATGTGTCAGAAGTGGGTTCTGGAATTTTAGACCAAGGAAGCGGTCTGAGTGCAGACTGAGCTCTGTGTGGTGGTAAAGCAAAGTCCGTTTCAGCTTACAGTAGCAGGGCTCGAGTCTAGTCTTTGTGAACGTCCTGGCTGGCGACTCTCTCCAAGACCAGACCAGAGAACTGCAGACACGCACATGTAAATAAAATGTGATGACTGTCCATGTTAAACCCATTGGTCGTTTTACTGGCAGTTGTGCTGATCTGGGTTGACCAAACGATAAACTGGAAGCCAGATTAAAAATGAATCTTCTTCTTCTATGCAGAAATTCTGCATAACGGCTGAATAGGCTGCAGAAACATTTTGTGTAGATTTTTGCAATGTTTGTGTAGTTTACTGTGCACCACCATCTTTGAAATATCCTGTGAGCTGTGAACTTGATTTTTCGTTTAAATCCCCTTGTGTTGGTAATGCATATGTGTTAAAACCTCTGAATACCGAGCCCTATATCGTCATCTCTCACCTTTGCATGCTGTTACCTTTTGGGGAAAAATACCACTACAATAAAATCCGTCTTAAAAAAAATTAGAGATTCAATGAGCTTGATGCATGTAAATAATATATATTTTCATAACGTTTGCAGAATGTTATCAGAATATGGATAACCAAGTTTTAAAAGTATAACAGAACTGAGCTGAAATTGCCTCTCTTTGCCAGTTAAATTTTTAGTAATTTAGTAATTTAGTATTGGCTGCATGTTAAATTCAGCAGCTCTGGGATCTGGTCCGTCGTCATGGACACACATTTAAATAGGCGCTTCAGTCTTTCTCCTGTATAACGAGTTAAAGTGGTGTGACACATTGAGTATTACTCATTAACCGTCTGGTGGGAGTATGCCACTAAAGATGTTATCTCATTGGTCTGGAATGAGTGATTTGGCCATGGCGGACACCAGGGAGTTTGAGTTGGTGCGCGTCATGGCCTGGTTGAGATTTAAGTCTTATGACAAATTAAATATCCAATACCTTTAAGGAGCCACAGTTGTTGGTGTCCAAATATTTTATTTTGGAGTATTTGCATTTGGTTTAACCCTGTTTATTACCCATGACTGGAATGACCCAAGATGTCAATGTTTCTCAAGTCATTTTCAATGCAGACTCTTATTTTTCCTACCCAGATCAAGCAAGTGAATGCAGATCTTCAGGAGGCCGAGCAGAAGAGGAAAGCGGGAGAAGAAGGTCATTCCCCTGGAAAGAGATCTCGCAGAGCCCGCAAGTTGCCAAACCCTGGGGCACCATGTCTCTGAGCACCTTCCACCTGATACAGACCCTAAAGAACTCCCCAGCGGCCATACGCCGGCGCTTCTGCCGCGACCGCACGGAGAGCCTGTCCCACGGTGACCCCCTCTTTAAGGTGCACTACCTGGGCACGGAGAAGATCTTCTCCCTCGACCTGGAGCAAGCGGAGGAGGCCATTAACCGCCTGCTGGACGGCGCCACGGGCAAGCTGGCCAAGGACCACGCCCTGGTGGTGCGCCCGCGCTACGTGGAGGTGAAGGAGCTCAGCACGGGCCGGCAGTTGACCAAGACCTTCCTGCAGGACATTGCTTACTGTGCGGCCGACGCCGCTCGCCCCAACGTCTTCCTCTATATCTGCAAGCAGCGCGGGCAGCAGCTGTTGTGCCGGGTCTTCTGGTGCAGTCGGGCGGAGCGGGCCAAGGACATGACCGCCTGTCTGGCACGCTCTTTCCAGAGGGCACTCAGCGACTGGCAGGACGGCACCGCCCTCACTGCCCAGGGTGAAGTGTGGTCCAAGGGGGAAGAGTTGCCGGTCACCCCAAAACCGGCATCCAGGAGCTGCACATTGCCCGCCAGTCTGGGGAAAGGTGAGGATTGTTAGGGAGAGGATACTACTGGGGTTTGAAGAGCAGTGGCCTTTACCAGTGAGAACTCCTCTGCATTACAGAGTTTCCAGTTTTATTTTTTATTGATTGATTTATTTATTTATTGTCACAGTTGCATATTTTCTTGTATGTTTCCAAAATGGGGGCTTTTACATAATGGCTGTAGCTAAAGGCCTGTTTTTAACACAGCATCTATCCTCTGTGTCCATCCTCCCTTAGTGTAGCCTGTATCCTGCTGTTTGTTTCCATTGCCTGTTGGAGGTCATTAATCACAACTGTTTCTGTCTTGTGTGGACAGTCCGTTGGAGGAAAAGAAGCTCTGTGTCTCACAGTCCCCTGACAACTGTGCTGAGGCGGGGTTCCACCTCCGAGAGCCGGCCCTGGCCCTGAGACGAAGGCCCTCCTGCGGGGCTCCGGGCCGCCGTCGGAAGAGTCGGGTGCTGGGTGCGGGAGACTTCTCAGCTATTTACTCATTTTTCCAAAGTGTTGACCCTACTGTTGCTTTTGAGTCCGAGTAAATGGCCGCTCTTAACTACCTTGCTCACTGGAATGTGTGAGGATGTTTTTCTAGAAGGCTAAATGTATCGGTGAATTTATGACAGTATGTTCATCTGAGGATTGGGGTGTAGGGAGTGGTGGGGTCAAATTATGAACTGTACCGCCACAGTGACGACGTTTGGTGTGATCAGTATCGTACGGAAGGGATACACGTAACATTGCAGAGCGTGTTGTCACTCCAGATGTTATAGCTGCACTGTACCTTTAAACACATCTGGATTGATGTTGGGCACTTCACTTTTTGTCCTTATTATTTCATTATTGAATGAGTCAATGTTCCACCACCGATATATTTTTTTCCTTTTCCTTAGAAACTCATCTTTGGCCTTAAATGTTGGGGCGAAACTATAAACGGAAAGATTCTCTGCGTGCGGGCCTTTCACGTGACTCCGCTGTATTCTCAGTGAAAGGACTTCCGTCTTTAATGCCACCTGAATGTAGAAACTAGTTATTCAGGTTACGTTTTCAGTACACATGGAAATGAGGCATCCCATCGGAGTCAGAAGTGGTTTCACTGGCTCCTCCCCTGCTAGCACCCCCCCCCCCCCTCGTAGATACATGACCTCATAGATACCCACTAACGTTCTTTTAGCCCCGTTCCAGACAATGATTCACCCTGCGGTTGGACTGTCAGTTTCACATTCATGTTCTTGAGGTGAAAGGTCCTGTGTGGGGAATTATTTATTACTGTTAATTATTTACCAGGCGGATGCCAAACGTATTACAACTGATTTCTCTCCCGGCAGGAAAATAAATAGGTGGAATATAGAGAGTAGGGAAGAACCTTGCTTTGTGGTCTTTATTTAAGCTTTATCGTCCGCTTCAAGGGGCATTCATTTCTGTTACAAAACTGTGCACATTACAGCTTCTGAGTTTAAACATTTTTTCTTTAGAACTGACAAGTCATGTTATTAAACGTATGCTTTTCATAAGCATTTTAAATGATGATTATTAAAATGTATCCAGTTCTGCAAACGACAAAGGTGTGTGTGACATTGCTTCCATAATTTTTAACGTATGAGATTATTGATCTGTTTTTATATTTGTCTGTACATATTTAAATGTGTGTGTATATTTATATTTTATTGAATAAACTTTCATACGATAAGTGTGTGTGCGGAGCAATTATAAATTAATATAATGGAGCAATTACGCTAAGCCTCTAACTGGAATGTGCTTTGCCTCCTAAGTATTGGCAAAATGCAAGATGAAGTTATAATTTAAATGTAATCTTGTATTACAATATTCCTTCAGACCAGTGGTTTTAGAAGTGTGGGTCCTTGAAGGCCTATATGTTGTACCTCCAGAAACACCTCTAGAAAATTGGATGTCTTTCATTCCACCATAAAATGTATATCTGGCGCCCCCTACTGCAAGTAACTTTGTTTTTTTTCCTCTTTGATGCCTACTAAAACTAGAGGTTTAAATCAATTTGTTGATATTTATTCAAAATAAGATTTTTGATTCTAGTCCCTTCATCAGACTGAACCTTCCAGTAGTAACTACTGACTGGTGAAATCTTCCTTTTTATCTGGATTTTCAGCCCTAAGAGAAAATCCTTTATACTTGTTCTGATTTACCAGGATAGGATTATTGGATGTTGGATTTTGGATTACAGTACCAGTATCAAAACTGAATTATAACTGACTTTTATACAATTCTCCTTTTTTCACTTGGAGGCATTATAACATGTTAATAACTGAGATTTAAAACGGCATCCCAAGTCAACCTTTACTGGTACTTCAAGTTTTACAGATATGCTTTGCTTTACTTCTCACAGAGTACAAGGCTGTTGCCACTTCCTCACCCCCCAAATTCCTCGGCTTCACCCGGTGCACGGCTCTGAGCAGAAGAGGCTCGGTCACAGTTCCACGTGCGACACCCGTCCTGTAGGGTGATCTGCCCTGCTAACTTGCTGCAATTCCCTGAGGGTCTGTACATGGAGTCTCCTCAGAGATTCCACTTCTTCCACCACTGAGGGAAGAAAAGGGCATTATTTACACA
>JAOYSI010052818.1:0-11620 GCA_025775065.1 Hiodon alosoides
CAGTATGTAGTAAAGCACTACTTTGCAGGATTTAGTAAAGCACTTATTTGCAGTATGTAGTAAAGCACTACTTTGCAAGGAAGTTGCTGCCAAGTGCTTTAAAATAAATATTTTTCCAGAGGGAGTTGAAAAAAACGAAACAACAAAATGTGCATTAATCTTGAAAACCTGAAAACTATACTACATAATAACATATAACAACTGTATAGCTGCAGAACTATGGAGTGGCTGCTTTAGCATATTCTCAGAAACACATCATGGAACAATTATAACGGGATCCAAATGGAAACACTTACTGGGGTCTCTTGGCTAGTTTTCAGTGTCAACTGACTTAAGCAGAAGAATTTGCAATGACGATTGCAAAAATAATTAAGCTCTTTATTCATATTTCTTGTTTCCTGTATTGCCCTACCCTCAGATAGTGCATTTGTAATAAGCATGATCTGTCATTTGAATTGATTTAGATTAATTTAGATTTGTTTAGATTCGTTTGTTAGTGTGTATAAGCAGTTTTCTATTTTTGAAGATAAATCAGGTCAGGAATGTAAAAGAAAATGAGGTTTACATCATGGATTTCTTGGAGCAGGAAATTTCCAACAACGGCATCTGTTTTTCATGATGCGTTTCTGTGTGTGTGTGTGTGTGTGTGTGTGCATATGTATCGATGAATATGTGTGTGTGTGTGTGTGTGTGTGTGTGTGAGTGTGTGTGTGTGTGTATGTGCGTATGAATATGTGTGTGTGTGTGTGTGTGTGTATATGTGCGTATGAATATGTGTGTGTGTGTATATGTGTGTATGAATATGTGTGTGTGTGGGTGTGTGTCAGTGGGCGGGGTTGTTGGTTTGTGTGTTAGTGTTGTAACCATTGATTATGTTACAATCAGTTATGGTCCTGTTTTGTTTTTCTGTCGATTCTGTGCCAGTTGTCAGACGATCTGCAGCACGATTCATTATGGAGCAACAGTATGTTTCTATCGTCCAGACTCTTGGATGGGGACAGATGGGAGTTTAGATTGCACCAGTGTTGCGTAAACAGAAAACTGGGCACACGCCTAGCGAGGCGGTGGTCATTGGCTCAGGATGTTCTGATTATGTTTTGTGAGAAGGGTTGGGAGAAAGGTTTTATTCGGGATCAGAACAAAGGGCTGGGTTAAAAGGTACACATTTATGTAGGCGCTTGATGTGCAGTTTGGATATTATTTTCTTTGCTACCCCAAGACATTATCCTAAGAACTTTTGGAATAACTGGATTCAGAACCACTATATATGTTTTAAATCAGTAAGCGGTAAGTCTCTCTGTGAATTTATGTTCTTTTCCTTGTCAGATCTCTTATTTTTGCCCAGTCATCGAAATGACCTGTGCGGCAGAGAACCGAGAAACTCACGACCCAGCTCTGACCCCAGGTCAGTCTTATTAGTGGGAGACTTCACTAACGCCTGTAGTATCTTCTCCAGTATACAACTGGAAGACGAAGACCATCATCACAGAGCACATCCCCCACAGTTACTGTCATTAGAGACGAGAGAGTTTGCCTGGCGCTACAGGTAATGTAGAAGAGGCCTTGTAACATGTATTAAATACTTGCTGCGTTTAATAGACTATGTCCGATTTACAGGGCCGAGGAAGTTGTGCTAGATGCTGGGGAACTGAATTGAATCTCCGTTGCACTCTGAACCATGCAGTGCTATAGCACTCTAGGAGCCGAGAAGTCTATGTGATAATGAGGAGTATCAGACACTTCCGAACACAGTGGGCTCCGGCATGAAAGGAATCCAACCAGAAGCCAATGCACACTTAAGTGTAAGTGTAGTCCAGAAAAAGGGTTCCACTTATCTTAATGAGTTGTGCTGCACTTCAACAAGCACGATGACAGCAGACCTTTGAAATAAAGGCCTTGCGAGTCTCACATGTCATTCTGTTTAAACACTGAGATGTAGCTTCTGGGGTATCTGGCAAAGCCATGTTTGGAACAGCAGAAAGTAAGGAGGGTCTTGAAAGAGGTGATGGTTGTGGTTGTTAAGAGTTTCGAGTTCCTCGAAGCGGTGGGTGGCCACCGTGCAGACGGTCATGAGCGCTTGGGCAGTCATGTTGATCCAGTGTTGGGGAAACCTATGTACTATGTTGCAACACACAGTGTCACATAGTGTCCTATTAATCAGTGGCCATCGCTGGCTACAAGATTGAATTCAGGTTCGGATGGAGTGTATTTTACAATGGTTTCTATTTACACATTATTGTAACACCGATTAAAATTTAGAACCAAGCAAGTAAGTTTCTTAGCATTGACCATAAAAAACATGTCGAAGCATCAAAGTTCTGCGAGTTGGATCAGGTAAATTCAGGTGTTAGGGACCGATATCTTAGATCCCCAGGAATCAGGAATTTGTCTGGCTCTGAAGGCCCCTTTAATGCCTTCCTGAAACAGACCCGTGTCTCCTTTTCTGCATCACCTCCTGGAAACCGTACCATGAGTGCACCGGGACGACATCCATGGAGACGTCCATGCTGCTCGTTCTTCGGCGTTGTAGGGTGGCACACTAATTAGCCAGGCTACTTGCTGCCAGCCTCTGTTGAAGTCAGGTACGGGTGATGGTCACGCCCTCCTCACTCGGAGGAATGCTACGATGACGCCAGGCTGAATTGTTCCTCCACCCTGGCCTCCGGGAGCGGGCCTGTGCGTGCCTATCCTGGCTTTACTTTGATGGCTTCTGCATGTGTTTTCCCAGAAGTGAACCTGAAGATCAAGCGGCTGCGCCCCTCCATCCCTTGCCCCTGTTTTCTTTGGAGAAACAAAACCATCCGCTGGTCGTGTTGTTTGGACTGGCCAGCAGGAATTACTGTTCATCAATTTTTTGACAAATGTGACCCTGTTTCCTGTCTCCAGATATTAGAGGGGACTCCGCTAAGATGTTTTGCTGCCAGCCTTCCTTTCATTCAGTATAAGCCCTCTGGCAAATGTCCATCTCTGAAACAATAGTCAAGTAATTAACCAGCATTATGTGCTCCATGCGTTTTCCGTGAGCGCATTTCATTTTGTATTTTTTTTTATTTATTTATCCAGAGCCACTCGTGCAGTAAAAGAGCATTACGCAGCCAAAGAAACACCAAGTGTTAAAACAGATGCCCCTGTTTGAGTAACTTAGTACTGACGCTAAAGTCTTGTCATTTAGATTAAGGTTAATTCACATTAAGCACCGTCAGTCACTGATTTGGTTATTACCCATTTTTATGGTTCCAGTACAGAAATGACTGATGTCATTCCAAATATATCCTCGAACCTAGTGTCACCATGCACAAGACTGGACGTAGCGGGTAGACCTGTCTGGCTGTATTTCTGAGCATCTGGTGAAGAGATTCAGGGGCAGTGAGACCCTGGTGATTTGACTATTTTCAGAAGGACTATTCATTAACCAGGTACAGAATGTACAGAACACTTCCTGTACAGGTCACCATGTTGTGCTTTTAAGACAACCCCCAACTGTCCAGGAGCTGTGCCATTTGGCCAGGGTATGCTCACCTTGGTGTAACTTTATTATGAATTTATAGCCAGTCAGGTGACTTAATATAAATGACTGAATATATCGGGCAGCTGGGCCTTTCTGAGGATGTGTGGGGCCTTTAATGTGGCAAATTCTTCTTATTAGCTTTAAAATGGCTTAACTTTTACTGAAGGTGCCAGAGGATTTAGGGTCACCCATAAGTTCTAATCCGCCATGGGGTGAATCATCGTCTCAGGTCTTTAAACTGATTTATCTATGCAGCTCATTTCTGTGAGCTAAAATCAAAATGAGCCTTTAAAATCAGAGGCAGCCAGTTTTACTCTATGAGCTGGTCTCCTGATTGCCTCAGTCAGTAAAGATTCTCACCCGAGCACAGACTGAGCCCTACAAGCTGGTCTCCTGAGTGCTTCAGTCAGTAAAGATTCTCACCCGAGCGCAGACTGAGCCCTACGAGCTGGCCTCCTGAGTGGCTCAGTCAGTAAAGATTCTCACCCGAGCACAGACTGAGCCCTACGAGCTGGCCTCCTGAGTGGCTCAGTCAGTAAAGATTCTCACCCGAGCGCAGACTGAGCCCTACGAGCTGGCCTCCTGAGTGCTTCAGTCAGTAAAGATTCTCACCCGAGCACAGACTGAGCCCTACGAGCTGGCCTCCTGAGTGGCTCAGTCAGTAAAAGTACTCACCCGACTGAACCCTGTGATTCAGATTTGAGGGTTCTAGTACAGATCACATGGGATGAGGTGGCCTGCTAAACCTCCTGAAAGTGGCTTATTATAAGTAATACTCATATTCTCAAGCAAGTGCGGTAATGCAAACTGTAACAGACCACTTCTTTCTGCATTATAAACTATAATATTATATATATATATATATATATATATATATATATATATATTTAAAGCTGAACGTAGGGGTTAGGGTTAGGCTTAGGGTTAGGGTTAGAGATGCTAAAAAACATTTATTTATTTGACTCCTTCAAGTTATTGTAATAATAACTAAGAAGCCTTGTATGTTTAAAAAAACACTGACGTAATTTTTAATAATATCTATTATACAGTGGGTGGAAAAACCTGTGGGTTTAGTTTTAATGATGGATAAAAGCAGCTTGTGGGTAGTTTTCACTGGAAAAGGAGTTCAGGATAAGTTATACTTTCATTTCCAAATTATTTTGACAAAACTAAAAGGGAAGCTTTGACATGGAAAATGCAAGGCAAAGTGCCAATTTTTGTCTCTTACAAAAATATGGAAAATAAATCATAACATTAGAGTTTCTGTTACTCGAGAAGGTCGTGTCTGTTTGTACAAATACGGTAGATTCAGGTAATGGGTTTTCTGCAGGACACTGGGCCAAAATATTCAAATTGAAAACCTGCCTCAATTATGACTTGTTTTCCACGGACCAAAATACCTGCAGATCACGGAATGCTGGATAAGAAAACACAGAGCAAGTTCTGTTTGTTTTATGAATTCAGTACTTGGAAAATTTTACTACTCATATGTTCTACTGACACAAACGTGAATTTGAAAACCTGAAGTAAAAGTTTGTTAATTCAGACAACAGTCCTGTAGGCACAAACCACAGCAGGAATATTTTAAGAGCAAACAGGGAGGGGATGAGTTTGTTGCTGTGTATGTCTGCCCATAAGGGGAAAAAAACACCCTCGCACCCTCCGTGTTGCCAAACTTTACTGCCAGAACTCAGCATAAACAACAATGTGGGCCAGCCCTATTTTTAAGATTCCAATTCTACAAGCACAGACAGCCAACTGTATTGTACCCTACACAGACGAGCAAAAACAGCTCGTCTGTAAATAAAACAGCAAAAAACAGAAATGAGGTGGTGCAGAAGTACATCCACACACACTCAACCAAACATCCACTCGTGCACACACGGAGGCAAACATCCGCACACATGCATGCACAGTCAAACATCAGCCAACAAAGACACACGCACACGCCGAGGCAAACATCCGGACACATGCACACACTGGCAAACCAACACACTGTAGCATCCTGTGCCCTGCGCTCCCCACATGTGTGCTTTTCCTGTGGCCCCACGCTATCCTGGCCCCCAGCCCCAACACTGGGGCCCTTCTCAGCAGCCATTAGCTGAAGCTAAGAATGTGCCGATGTCATTCTTGAGTCACACCGCATACTACATGTCCCCTGTGTATTCCCTACATATTCCCTGTCTATTCCCTACATATCCCCTGTGTATTCCCTACATATTCCCTGTGTATTCCCTATGTATTCCTTTCATATTCCCTACATATTCCCTATGTATTCCCTACATAATTCCCTGTGTATTCCCTAAGTATTCCTTTCATATTCCCTACATATTCCCTGTGTATTCCCTACATAATTCCCTGTGTATTCCCTAAGTATTCCTTTCATATTCCCTACATATTCCCTGTGTATTCCATAGATGTTCCCAGTCCTGGGATGGGCCTCCGGTTTGGCCGACACAGGCACAATCCAGCTGCACTGTAAATATGCATCATGTAACTAAGAAGAAAATAAAGACCCCATAGTAAGCAGGGTGGGTCTCTTGTTAAGCATGGTTTCCATTACCCTCAGGTCTCCCTAACGCCCTTAAATAATTGGCTGAAACTGGTGCATCTTCAACCCTTGATTGACTTTACATCTTTGGGCTTTTTGTGTTTCTCCATGATTGAGTAACCTAACGTGAGGCAATGTGAGCTCACTGACCTAGCACACCACAAATAGACTGACCTCTTTCATAGCTGTGTGGCATTTATATCTGGTATACATAAATACACTACAGCAGACTTTCACAGCCACAAGGTCCCCTAAATGAATTCCCCATTCATTTAAAAATAAATAAGAACTTTAATAAGCAATACTGAATATAAGTTGCAATGGTAGAAATCTGTTGCTAGATTGACTCATAATGTTCATAAAGTTTTAGACAGGGGTCTGTGATCGCTATCGAATGTTATAATCTAATGAAATGTTTCCAGGAAATTACGATTTGGAATATATTGATATAGAAAAAGAAAAAGTAAACATACTGAAGGATGGAATATTTAGTTATTTATAAAGAGTTACGCTGTGAAAATGTAGCTTATTTATAAAGAAAAAATGTAGCTAACTTTTCAGCATGTTGTGGAAGCATGCAGAGGTCAGATGATCGGGGATGACCTGTAGCTCCGGGGATGAATTCCCCTGGGTTCGAGAGGAAGAATCCTTTCAAGTGGACGCTCCATATATTCGGAAGAAAAATAAAAAACAACATAAGGGCATGCGTTTGTTATAGGAACAAGAGAATGAAAACAACATTGTTTGTTAAGTGACAGAAAAGACCTTCACTGGCTATATATAGACATGAATGTGGAGATGCTTGGTGGACTGGTGAGGGAGCACTGACTGGTCTCCCTCCCAACTCCCGCCTTTCCTGCTGAGAAAAGAGGACAGCTCGTCTTTGAAGCTGTTTACTCATACATACAATTTGTCTACGTTATTATAATTATTATTGTTATTGAACTAAATCAAGCTGTTTGATTCTCCAAGTTGATCCAATTGTAAATGTTTGTGGAAGCTGAAGTGTGTACAGTTTGCTAAATAAATCTGTCAGCTTGGTAACGACAGCTTGGCTTTTGGTTTTTGATTGTCCAACACAGCAAGGTGCGGCGATGAAACGTTGGCTAGTGTTCAGGCAGCAGGACGAGGGCCCCATGCCCGTTCATTCTCTGGAGTGGCACTCTTCAGGAGAGGGCGAGAGAAGTGATCCCCTTGGGAGGGTTGTTTCCAGAAAGCTTTCCACAAGCAGATGGGATATTGGTGGAGTTAACAACTCTGAAACCATGGGTGCCCTGTGACGTTAATCAAAATCATTGTCACATGGATCTACTCATCGAGTGTTGGTCCTGGGGTTTTACAGTCAAGTCCTAGTAATATTTCATATTTCATCTTCTGGCAGGGTGTTGCAGACAGAGCTGCAGCAATGTCGTTAAACTGTTTGATTAACCTTTATCCAAGGTGGCATACCCTAAACCAGGGTGACTCGCAAACCTTCAGACCATACACACTAAGTTTACTCCCGCCCCCTTTAACTTGTGTGCTCATTGGTCGGGGGACGATACCACGCAGCCGGTCAGGATATCAGACTTAATAGGCAGGAGCCCGCTGACGGCCTCTTTCAGGTTCCATGCTTATCATGACGCGAAGGCCTGTGAGCCACAGAAGGAGAGCGGTTCTTTAGAATGTTCCTGGGGGCAGTTCAGCTGGAAAGCAGCAGGCCATGGTGGTCTCAGCAAACTGATTTGACCCAGTTGGGGAACTGACGGGCTGGAGGCATACATCACAAGTTTGTCTTGTGACTAGCTGTACAAGCTCCGTGATTTAGGAAGGGGGGGGCGAGGGGCTGTGGGGCAATTATTTGTTGAGGTAAGTTTAACTGCAACTTCCTCACACAGAAAGGACCATATACAAATGAATTAGCAGTCACAGGCAATGTTTTCATTTTTACCTAAAATTTCATGAAGCTAAATGAATGCGTGCAGATGTCTGACCACAACAAGACATCAAACAGACCAGACCATATTTTTTCCATGAGGCTGACATTAAGGCTGAAAAAAGCTGGACATTACTTTTAATAACATCAATCATGCACATTGAATCCAAAGGCAATAATTAAACAAGTTTAGCTTTTCACATAAGAGGCCAGTAGGCACTGCTTTTCATCGCAGTTCTTTGGGTCTAAATAATGCACGCTTAGTTTAAAAGGGCCCGCTAATGTCTTGCTATTTCATTCACATGCGTTTGTTACACCACTAACACATAACTGCTTGCAAAGCTATTCCTCTTTGAACTGGCAATTTTAATTCTGCAACTTGCCTCTGCCACTAAATTGGCATAACCTACCAGTATTTAAACCTTCTACACGGTGTAGATGAGTAGACAGTTGCAGCCAATGTTAGTTAGTTTTAAAAAGCCAACTAATGACTCATCTTGTGCAAGAATGTTGCCATCAAAACAATGATGACGCTACAGACCAGCAGCTTGGCACCACGACCCGTGGAGATGGAACCCTGAGCGTGGTTACCAAATCCGCTCATTATAAGCCATTTTGAGCTTCTGATTACATTTTCTTAGATGTTTTAATCGCATTCACGAACTATTGCTAATGCACAGGAATCACAGACGTGACTGACAAAATAACGGATCAACAGTAGCCTATTGAAACGAACAACGGGTGGAAAGGGGCGTCTTCCCGGTGTGTTTGCGAATTAAATCCATTACATGTTTATCTATCTATCTAAATTCCCCTTGCTAATTGTGCGCATGTGCAAAACTAACTCATTACAGTAACCCCGGGAGCTCTATATATTTATTTTTTATATTAAGACACACTTTAACCCTTAACAAGAATAAATTGCCTTTTTAAATGTTGCTTATGTCACTTTCCAGAGGGGAACCAGGGGAAACTGATTTCCACAGCTGTTCACCAGCTTTTTCCTGACCCTAAATATGTAGACGGGGAAGTGTTACTAATGTAACTTTCCTTAAGGAAAGCAAGGGGAAATTCCGCAGCTGAGCAGCAGCTGTGGAAAATGGTCCGCAGCGTTCACTCTATCTACCCTAAACATGAAAAATTAACATTTTGAAGTGTTGCAAATATAATTTTACTGTACAAAATACAGAATATAATAATAATCGTCCCCGCGTACAGCCGAAACGCTAGTAAGCCCCTAAAACTGGGAGGGGGGAAGAACTGTTACAGTGTTTATGCGGTTCTCTTTACAGTGTATTTTGTAAATAAAAGAAAAAAAACTTTCAGTATTGTAAAAGGTATAAATTCAACAAAAGGTGTTCAGAAAAGTGCAGTTTAGTGTTTTTGGTTTTTTAGTGTGTACACGGGAGCGCAGTTTCGTCCAGAGCTGCTACCGTGCTGAGAATTTGATTTCAGGCGCTAGGACAACCGCTCCAAAGGCGGTTGCAACAAGATTTTATTACACAGTCGAATCGGCTGGGGAAATGCATTTCTACGGGGAACCTAATTCGACACCTAATCATTTCACAAAACTGTCCAAACATCTTCTGTTACATTAATTTATTCTACACCTTCACGGGTGTGTTCTCCAGAGCATTGTTCTCAAATTAGACTTGACAGTTTCATCCCAGAAACGTTTTTCATCTGGTCTACGGTGGCATACTGTTTTCGAAGAAAACTGCAGGAATTTATGACAATATCTGCAGGCCTTCGGCACTATAAGACTATAAGAAAGAGTTTTACGTATATTTCCCAGTGCTTTCTAATTTCATGTGATTATCTTGGGGAAATTAATAGAAAATGATGGACGTATCGCCTACGTATATCTGTGTGCCTGGATAATCGACAATTTAATGTTTTAAGTAGAGCACGGTGTTCTGCACCACCGGCCTTGAGTCAACTCTGTCTGCATGGTGGTTGTTGCTTCGCCATCCTGTAAGGTAACCTTGGCAGGGCTGACGGTTGGGCACCGAATGAGTAACTCTCAGAAGCTTACCTCTTTGTTGTATGCAAACATATCTGTATAAAAGGATGTGGTACGAGACAGGAAAGCAGATAACTTTCTAAGCTGCCTCCGTGCTCTGTTCAAATGCTCTCTGTGCTACATGAATAAAGGCAACTGCTTATTTCACCCATCCCGTAACGTAACGTTTTGTTCGACAATTCTATGAATGGCTTTTGATGTAGTAAGATTGGGTGTACGAATTGTTCGGGCCTAACCTTTTTAACTTTTTGCTGCCTCTATTCAAGAGAATCCGGGATGTCAAGGGATCGCGTAGATTGGAGTTTTGTGTTCGTCTCTTTTCACCCACATAGAAAGACTAAAAAACCTAAAATAAAAACTTGAATTCCTCGTTGACAAATTTTAGTCGTTTTGATCTCAATCGTATACGACTGTCGTCATAAAATGTGGTCGTCTTTTGTTAGCATTGTAGAGGATTTAGAATTTACCATGCAACAATAAATTCCCCATTGTTTTCAAGTTAACATCCCATCAAAACAAAATTCTTACCATTTATGCCAACTAAACTTGTAGTTGTACGCGTCTTGTCCGATGTTAACGATAGAACAGAACAGACTAGTCATTTTATTTTGAGAACTATTTGACTGACACGCCGTGGAGAACGACAAGTTGCGCGAGGTAGGTAGGCAAGTCAACATGCCAAAAAAGAAAAAAAACACAAAATTTGGTTTCTCAAGAATGCGTTCCACCATCTGATTCCGCCGATCTATTGCCAAAATAAATAAATAAAAAAAACCCCACGTCTCTCCTGAAGAAGGCTCAGAAAGATGCATGCAAAATAAGTTAGATCAAAGAGTAATCCCCTAAACACAAGATAACAACTCAAGTTAATTAAAAATTCAAAAAACATTTTCTGGCTAAAAATCCTAAAAAGGTTTTATAGAGGGACTTCAATACTCATCTCAGGCTAACCGCTCCTCCAACGTCTCGCAAACTTGGTGTAAAAGTAAAACTTCCAAAACACGTTCCGCACCTGTATTTAGAGACCTAATTAAAGAACTAGGAAAGGTGAAACCATTTACATATATTTACATCAATAGGCCTGTATCCTAACCAATCTATTAATTAATGTTTAGCACCTAGTTATATAATAATAATTATATAATAATATCACAGATTAAAACACAGTCTAGTATTTCTCATTTAAATACTAAGAACACATTCTTGTATATCGGGTAATTAATTTAAAAACAAAAACACATTAGCTAATTACCTTTGTCGCGCGTTCCAGAATCCTAAACACAGCTTCTGTGCCTTCATTATTAAGTAATGCTGATTTATGACCGCAGACAGGTGCGTCTCATAATAGTTTAAATATAGAATTTTACTTTAATCTCTCAATTCACCAAAGACTCCGTAACACCAATAACATGCTATTGATTAGTCCATTATTGCGTTAAATTTTCCTCTTAAAATAAATAATATAACAACTGCCGTCCAGCAAGAAAGGTTCAGGCTATAGGAAAGGGGAATAAGTGCTTTCATTTTATTTTATTTGGTAACTATCAGTAGTAGTAGTAGTAGTAGTAGTATATTTATTTTTTGTTAACTATCAGTATTATTTTCATAAAATTGTGCAATAAT
>JAOYSI010052818.1:16471-31618 GCA_025775065.1 Hiodon alosoides
TACATGATTTTTAGCAGCACCCTCTGCATTTTAAAGCATCTAAGCTGTTGATCCTAAGGACATAATAATGCACACATGATACCAGGCTGGCTACATGATTTTTAGCAGCGCCCTCTGCATTTCAAAGCATGTGAGCTGTTGAGCCAATGGGGCTTTAACATGCCAAACCGTATACCACGACCTAGCTATAAATTAAGCTAATGAAAGTGCTAATGTTGACAACAAAGGCTTTCCCAGTGGAAAAGAGGTATTGCAAGTCAGGAGGGTCCTGGTCTATAGGGCTGTAACAGGATGGAGAGAGAGACTCTACATCTGACACCTGCCTCTCTCCCCGACACTCCACAGTATTTTACCAGCCGGCTGAAGGAGTCACCGTTGGAGGGCGGGGTCAACCTCACGGGTAACGGGACGGCGGTGGGGAGTGGTCGTAACCAGCTGGAGTCCACCTTCAACAACGTGATGACACTGTGCGCCATGGTGCCCCTTCTGGTCTTCACCTGCCTCAACTCCTTTCTCCACCAGAAGTAAGCCCTTCTGGGGAACTCAACCGAAGGTCATGCCAATTTGAACGCTGAATTTTTATTAGAGAAATGGAGGGAAAGCATTTTGGTGTAAAAGTGGCTCTTGGGAGTTGGCCTTCAGATTTTTACTCCTGTACCCGGGGCACTGGTCCTCGTATAAAGCTCACTAGGATTGACATGTTCGCTATGGAACTTCCTGTGAGTCGAACCTGAGGTGAGGCCAGAGTCCCTAAAGCCGTATATTTATTATTTTTACCTTTTCTCCAAGAGAGTGTTTATTTAAATTATAGAGTGGGGATATAGTCAGCAGAGCACCCTGCCCCTTCCCTGTATAAACAGTTGTTGAGGAATGTTTTCCCTACCCACCCCCCACATATTTATTCCAGGATTCCTCAGAAGGTACGGATTTTGGGAAGTCTGGTCGTGATCCTGGTGGTGTTCCTGTTGACCGCCATGCTCGTAAAGGTGGAGGTTGCCCCTCTGCCCTTCTACGTTCTCACTATGCTGAAGATTGTCTGCATCAACTGTGAGTTGTCTCCCTGGCCTGCAGGCGTAACCAGTTACCCGGGCTGTGATCTCCAAAATACAGGCTTTTCAAGGGTCTGTTTTAATGATGTTGATATTAAAGTTCTTGTAGAGTCAAAAGGGAGTTGTGTGTGAGTGTGAGAGAGAAAGGGGAATGTTTCCCATCTGGTCTGGTGGGTCCCCTCTCCAAAGTGCCGGTCAGACTGATACACCGATCTCCTTTGCTCCCCCACTTTAGCGTTTGGAGCCATGCTGCAGGGGAGTCTCTTTGGCTTGGCTGGGATGCTGCCTGCCTCCTACACGGCTCCCATCATGAGTGGGCAAGGCCTCGCCGGCACGTTTGCGGCCTTCTCCATGATCTGCGCCCTTATGAGTACGTGCGATGCACAGCACCTCCTGCTGGCTCCGTGGAGACTGCTTGCTTGTTTGACATCTGGACTGGATATGGGTGCCTCCTTGTATGCAAAACTCTCTTTTTTGCCCTCTTTATTTTTGCTGCCCAGGTGGCTCAGAACTACAGGATAGTGCCTTTGGGTACTTCATCACAGCCTGTGTGGTCATCCTCCTGGCCATTGTATCTTACATCACACTGCCTAAGATGGTAAGGACACCCCAGAGCGCTTGGTTCTTTCATTTCCTGGTGGTTTGAGAGACCACGATCCTTCGGTTGGGCCAAACTTGAGTCTTGTTATGTTTGTCGGTAATTAAATGTATGTATTGCCCTAGACTGTAAGCATATTATCATTGTTTCCCTGTTTGTTTTTGTGCTTTTTAATGCTAGGAGTTTTTCCAGTATCATCTGGAATGCAACAGCTCAAGGCCTGCCGGTGACGAGGAGAACAAGATGGATCTGCTAAGCAAAGGTAAATCCTATGCCACCGTCTGATCAATGGGTTACCCAAATCCCTACTAGTCCATCAAGATGTTGGGGTCACATTTTAGTTGAGGTCAAGGTCCTTTCAGGAAAACTTTACTCTGTTCTGAGTGCTACCAAGCCCAGAATTTGACCTTTGAGTTTCTACGGAGTCCTACAGCAAAAGACGATAAACTGCCTTTTTATCCTAGGGTGTTCCCTGGCCCCTTTGAATCCTCTTATTCGGTTTAGATTTAGGCGGTTGCAGTAAACGGTTTAGGCGGTTCAGAGTAGGGCAGTAATGCTCCCAATGTTTTCTCTCAGAAAACCCCACGGAGAGGAGGCCGGTCCTCAGCCTCACAGACGAGGACACCAAGCCAGGCGTGTCAGTCGTTACCATCTTCAAAAAGGTACCTTATTCTGCACTGTTTTTAAGCAGCATATTCTTACCCAGAATGCTTTGAATTGTCTCCTTGGGCGGAGCATGGAACCTCCAATGCCTCAGAGTAATTGGCAACTACAGCTGCTTCCCAAGCCAATTGGGTTTCCTTCCCGAGAGCTTTGGCCCCGGGGTAGTTACTCTTCTCCCCTCCACAGATTTGGGTGACGGCCCTGTCCGTGTGCCTCGTCTTCACCGTCACCATTGGCACCTTTCCAGCGGTCACTGTGGACGTCAAGTCCTCGGTGGCAGAAGATGGCACCTGGAGTGAGTTGTGTTTCTGTTTCTTTCAGTATCCGGACCCCCTGTAGCACCTTGTATCTGTGACATAATCGCATCAGGCTGTCTGTAGGGCTTTCTCACCCCCGTTGACTAAGGTTCTTTAGATGAGCAAAGCATTTATTAGGATTCCCATTAGCCGCTGCTCATTCAGTAGCTACTCTTCCTGGGGCCACCTAACATAAAGCACGTGACAAAACCTACAGAATGGTTCTAAACAATAATATTGTATAAATACTGCGCGTGTGTCACACCCATACACACAGTGAAATCCGACATTGAGAAACGGTAAACGGTGCTATGTTTCGACTTCCTGCTCTTGGATTTGGATGCATTCCGGACTGGTTTATTACCAGTCTCCCATTCTAATACTGTGCTTCTTTGGTCAGGGTCACACATTAACTGTTGTTGATGACATCTACAGTGTACATGGATAAACATGCTTTGTTTAAAACCAGCCGTATATCGTTAGTTCAGAGTACGGTAATGGACCAAGACGGATTGTTCGGGGAAGCCTGTATTTTACACTTTTGAAAAGATTCCACTGAAGAAAACTGGAATATATCAGAATGCTGGTCAAATTTCGGTCTTCTCTTCGCAGATAAGTATTTCATCCCTGTGTCTTGTTTCCTGCTCTTCAATCTGATGGACTGGGCTGGGAGAAGTCTAACTGCTCTCTGTATGTGGGTAAGTGGCACAAAGGCCGTCCCGACAGCAAACTGAACAAATTTGTGTGCTGAGCAGTGTTTGTCCAGGATGTAATATCCACTCTCTGCTTATGATCCGTTTGCCCAGGCAGACCGGTCGGCTACTGTCCCCATAGTTTTCTTGAATTTTCAAGTTACAGTTGCTGTTTATGCTGATGGATATCTCCTTATCTCTAATGGCAACGCAACACGCGTAATCACGCATCACCCAAACTCAGACCCAAAGGAAATGAAGACTGCAGATCCTTTTACAGCTGTGTCGACGGGCCCCACAATCCCTGCATGAAACTAGCACTTTACATTTTAGGCGTTTAGCAGATGCTCTTCTCCAGAGCGACGTACAAAAGTGGTGTAGTTTTAGGGGTTAAAGTGCTATAAGAAACGGAGAGATCTTGCCCTAATGACAATTACTGAGAGCAGGTATAAAGACTAATGCTACAAAGAGACGACATGAGGATCCAAAGAAAACAGTTCCGAGGGGGAGGGGTTTCAGGACTGAGGCGTGAGGTATTGGTGGAAGAGGTACGTTTTTCTTTTGAAGGCGTAGACCTCAGATTGTCCGATGTCCTCAGGATGGGCGTTCCCCCATGTCAGTGCAAGTGCTGAAAAGAGTCGGCCAGACAATGTTTGCATCTGTAGGGGAGTGACCACTTAGCGCCTAGCAGTGGAGGATCGCAAGGACCCGGTGGGGTTTTACCCCAAGATTAGCGTGCAGAGGTTGCCAGGAGCTGATCCGGTGGTAGCTTGGTGAGGATCTTGTGGTGGATCCGAGCAGCAACAGGGAGCCAGTGGAGTTTGATGAGGGGGGTGGCATGAGTGAACTTCCTTTTGATTGAAGACCACCTGAGCAGCAGCGTTTTGAATTAGCTGGAGAGGTCTGATTGATGAAGCTGGCAGGGCAGTCAGAAGAGAATTGTAGTAATCCAGGTGTGATATCACCAGTGCCTGGACCAGGAGCTGTGCGGATAATTGGGTGAAGAATGGATGGATCCTCTGATGTTACTGGGGATAAATCTGCAGGATCGGCTAGGTCGTCGTCCAGGGTGACTGTGAATTCTTGACTGTGCGGCTTGACGAGACTGTGGTGCCTTCAAATGTGATGCAGACATCATGGAAAGAAGTGTGCTTAGCTGGGAGGTACAGCAGATCCGTTTTGGCCACGCTGAGCTTGATGGTGTTAAGACATCCACGTGGATACATCCCGGCGGAGATGTGTGGGAGAAGCACAGAGATCTGTGAAGGGGAATGAGGGAAAAAGTTATCAAAGAAGTTATTAAAAGTGTTATCAGCATAACAGTGATATTAAAACCCATGAGCAGGCATTACTTTGCCTAGAGGTTTTATGTATAAAGAGAAGAGGAGGGGGCCCTGTACTGAACCCTGAGGGACTCCAGTAATAAGATGCGGGGCAGAGACAGCATCTCTCCAGGATACCCGATAAGATGCAAACCAGCTCAGCGCAGTGCCTGAGATTCCCACCTAGGACAGTATAGAGATGAGTTTCTGGTGATTGACAGTGTCAAAGGCAGCAAAAAGGTTGAGAAGTAGAACAGGCGAGTTGCCCTCTGCTCTTGCACTGCATATTGATTCGCTGGCAGAGAGGAGGGAAGTTTCTGTTGAGTGTTCAATTTTGAAGGAGCAAAGTCTCGTAAAGCCATTTTAACCCCCCCCCCCCCCAAACTAATTTTGTTTGCTTTGGACAGGGTGGCGCAGGTTAGCGATGGCGCAATAATCGCACAGGTTAGCGAGTGGGGGAGTGGAAGTGTGTGTGTGTGTGTGTGTGTGTGTGTGTGTGTGTGTGTGTGTTAGGTCCTCCCCCTAAATGTAAAAGTTATGAATGATTCACTGGTGCTGTGGTATCCACAGCTAGACCCACTTCCCAGTTGTTTACTCACATCCCATAATCCCACTAGCTTAATGGAAACGTCAGCAATCACAGGAGTCTCCACGGTGAAAAAGCATCTAATTTGTTCTGAGGAATTCCTGTGTGTTTCAAGCGTGAAAGGCCATATTCTGTCCAAGTTAATTATTTTTGTGGTTGCCACGTGCTTCATCTTAATGGTGGCTGACAGATGTTGTTAAATGCTGATGTTGCCTGACGCTGTTTCCAGCCCGGTAAGGAGAGCAAGCTGCTGCCCGCCCTGGTGCTGGCCCGAGTGGTCTTTGTGCCGCTTTTTATGCTCTGCAACGTGCAGCCCCGGAGTAACTTCCCGGTCATCTTCGAGCACGACGCCTGGTACATCGTCTTCATCATCGTCTTCGCCTTCAGCAACGGATACCTAGCCAGCCTCTGCATGTGCTACGGGCCCAAGTAAGCGCTGGCCTCTCTCCTCTTCGGCTGACGCGCCGTTCGGTTTCTCGGTTTCTCCAATGTCTGTTTCTCTCCGTTTCCCCTCAGGATAGTGTCCCCGCATGAAGCTGAGACAGCTGGAGCCATAATGGCCTTCTTCCTGTCTCTGGGTTTGGCTCTGGGAGCTGCCCTGTCCTTTGCCTTCAGAACCATGGTGTAGCGGAGGTGTCCCCTGTGGTGGAGGAGGTGCTGTTTTTAATAAGACCGCTCTTTTATGTTTAACCTCATTGGTGGTCACTGAGTCTTCGAGGAGGAAGGGGAAAACGACTGACTTCTCACCATCTCCAGTCCGAGACGCTTTACTTCCACGTGGAAAAGACGACAACATGTAACCGCAAGTCAAGTGTATTGGGCGAATCGAGTGCCCAATAAGTGCGTAACTTCCTAGTCAGAAGTGACTTTCTCAGTACTGTCCATCCTTTGTATTTTAGCGTTTTTATTCATTGAGCGGGATTGATGATATTTTATATTAGTGTGTGTGTAGTTACTATGTAGTCATGAATGTCTATTAGAACTATAGTGGGCTGTATGTAAGTAATCAGCCAGGAGGTTAACTTCCAAATGTTACACTAGAGGCTGAAATATATTCTATTTTTTTAACTGTTATATGAGATTCATGAGTTGAATAGAGACGATGTAAAGAACTGGTGTTTATGGAAAAAAAACTACATTGTAAAATGTATTTTATTAAGGTTGTGCTTCTTTTGTAAAGTTGTGAAACTAAACCCTATAGTTTAAGGATTGTATTGTTACATTTTAACCTGTTACCACCTGTTTTTTTTTTTTTTACGGAATTGTCATTTTGTGTAATTTCAAGAACTTTCCAAAACTAAATCTGCAAATCTTATTTTTTTTTTGTTTTTTAAACAAATTGTCTGGCAGCCTTTTTTCCTGTGACAGGCGGTGCTTGCGTTTCTGTCTGTGGAATGTTGATGTATAGTGTGCGGCTGCTTCTGCTGTGGCTCAGGGTGGGAGAATTTAGCGTGCATACTGTGGCTTCCTAACCACCCACATTACAAAAAACTGTTTGCAGTGCTTTAAAAAAACTGGGCTGTTCGTTCTGTTGCTCCGCATACCAGAGGGCTGTCCTCCTTGCGTACGCCTGTTGTGACGAAGGCGGAACGCAGCACGGACTTGACACCGTCTAACCTGTCGGGTTAGCATTTAAAGAGTGATGGCCAACTTGCATGGCCGGGTTCCATGCACGTCCATGACACCCTAGGGGTGCTGGGTAAAGGGAAAACCTGGATCATGCATACTTAGAGCTCGCAGGCCTTGTCTAATGTGCCAAACTGCACTCATCGGGGCAGCCTGTGATTAAAATGTAGCCCATGTTGGTGACACGCTGTCCCGGGGGTGGATGCTCCACTCCTGACAGCCGAACGGGCTTGGCTGTTTAATGGGTTTACCCCCGCCGTCACCAGGCCACTCAGGCACTGTTGTGGTGAAGTGGAGAGCACAGAGGCGACACTGGAATGTGTAAACATGTCCTGATTAATACAGAGCGCGTAACCGTGTGTAACAAAGTGTTGATTAGTACACCATCGGGGGAGAGTCGTGTACTCTGTAGCAGAGTGGCAGGGCCACTCGTAAAGAACAAACATCTTCTGAGGAAAAAAAACAGCTGAACTACTACAGGATTCTTCACCAACACGTATGTGGCCATTTCCTTTCCTCAGGGTATGTGTGTAACACCCGCCCCTGGATCAAACTTAGGTTGTCACAACGCACAAGAAGCAATCGGCAAACAGCAAATTTAGCCCCAGGAACTTCTCGTATTCTTGTCTTCCTCTCCATGGAGCGATGTCACTCTCTGTAGCCAGTTTGCTTACAACGAGCCCTGCTACCAGTGCACAGGTTCAGGCATGGACAAGGTCAGCAATGCTTCTATGGCTGCTGCCATTTGGGTTAGTTCTCCATAGAGTTGCAGGTGCACTTCTCCTGGGTCATGTAGCGTTAGTTAGCGTTTAGCATTTTACAGCGGTGCCTCCTCTCGGATTTTTACAACACTGCCTGTGTGCTGCTTATCGGAGGTTCGGAACTTATCAGGTGAATATAGGGGAAAACTATGCTCCCGTCAATGATTGTTTACCCACTTCAGATTCAGATAGGGGGAAGAGATAAAAAAAAAAAAACATGTTATGGTTACGGGTGCGCTGGTTTTAGTGTGTCAATACTGAAATAGATTAATTTTTAACAATAGTAACAAGTTTCTGAAATATACCCCTCTCGTATATACTAATAGACCGGAAATCTGTTTTATCTTGGATTCAACCGCTCAGTCAATTATATGGCAGTTTTTCCACATGTTTTTAATTAATTTAGCTAATCTGCGATAGGAATAACAACACCGATGTTGGCTACTCAAATTAGTAGCACGAAAACTAGCAAAGTTAGCCACGCCTACTTTACACGCCCACAAGGGGATTGTCCGCCTAAATGTCAGAATTTATATTGCGTGACTTGGTCAAAACAACCTCCAGGAATTTACATTTGACTTTCTCAAAGCACATGTTTGTTCAAGACGTTAATTGCATAAGAAGCCGAGTAATCTTTATATTTCACCAAACCACAACTCCCCAGATCTACTTCTTACCAAGTTCCGACTTGTGTTTAACAGATGATAAGAGGCGCTATGCGACAGATAAACTGCACAACAGAGGGATTATCGCATGATCCCAGCTAAATGATGAGTCGCTAAAATATATTTGCTCAGGGAATACACGTCAGCATATTTATTGTGAAATTTGTTAATAAGTAAAATACATTTTTGTTCTTTTGCAGTTAAACTTTTAGAGGTCAGGAACTACTATTAATCATCATGCAGGGGGGTCAATGGCTGCCAAAAACAGTATTTCGTGACCCACCAATGCAAGTTTTACACCAATGATCTTGCAGGACTATCCTTCGCTATCCTGCCTTTCCATTTTCATTTTTTGATGTGACTTGTCTGTTCTCAAGTCAGTTTATTGCAATATTTGTAACACTTTCAGTCTATTGATTCTGAATAACGTGTTTTGGGAATTTGTGGAGGTCTCTTCAAATCCTTGAACGTGTAGTTTTCAATTCGCAGAAAATAATTTTCTCGCCAACCATCTCGCCCACGACTAGCCTATGGTCAGAATCACCCTCCTTTATAATTATGTGTCTGTCCCCATGACGCCAATGGGAATCTCAGTCTGAGTAGACCCTGTGGATGAGCAAGAGTGGCTCTATTATTAGACCATTGATTCTCACTCTGTTGGGATTCGTCTGTTAAAAGGTTAATACAACAATATAAGACCCTTACTAAAAATGGAATGGAAACCTCTTGGCTAACATAGTATTTAACCCTAACCCTGATGTGAAATCTAATAAAAGCCAGCTATGGATTTTAAGACCTATAAAAGGCGAAACTGAGTACAGAAGCAAGTGCTATCCCCCACCCCTGTATGCAAGCTGCAAAGAATACAAGCAGGTTTTCTAACTAGTGCAGCCCATTGTTCTGTATAGGTTTTACCACAGAAAAAGCCTGTTTCCAAGTATAAGGCTCTTTCTGTTGGTTTAGAGATTACGTAAAGACGTATTAGTCTGTAGGATCAAGCTCCCGAGACGCTCTCTGACCATCAAGTCCAGCTGAGAAGCAGCAATCGCACGGATCCGTTAGGTCTCTCGCGCTAATGTCATGACTATCAAGGCCGTCAAGATCGTCTGCTAGCTCGTTATTTAAGAAGCACGGGATGCTACGCCAGCGGGCTTGACTGTAAAGGGGTTCATTTCGCACTTAAAAGGCACGGTGTTTCTCTGTATAGCCTTTTCATCTATTTATTTAGCTTGGGCAGTGCCGCAATGGTGATTGGAACGACCCAAGGGTTCACAAGGCTGCTTTTCTGGCATAAAGCTCAAAATAATTAATTGCTTATAGGAGTTTTAATCATTTTAAACACACGAAATCGTTCGTTTTTTATTGCATTTTTTAAATAACTTGAAGGGAGTAGATGGGGAGTGGGAGTCAAAAACAAAAAAATAGATATTTCGCCCTACATATCCGCTTGATTGATTTTTTTCAAGTAACACTAACAGGCACGGAAATTAAACATCACTGTTCCTTAAAAAAAAAAAAAAAAAAAAAAACCCGACGCTTGACGCCCATGAGTTGAGCCACCTTTGACACAGTGGTTCAAGGCCCCTTTCTGTTTCAAGTAGATTGCCAGCAGTCCTCTGAATGTTATGAAACAGGGGTACGCTAGGGTTACCCAGCACACAGCCTTGAATCTAAACCAGCATTCAAATAACTTCAGAACTTTCAACACAGAACTGATAACAGAACTGTTATCCACGCAAGTAAGTAATTTCACCATTATACATCAGTAATGTGGCTATTTAAAGTGGGCGCAATTTATACAAATAGGACGCATTAAAAAAACAAAAACATTTGTTTTAATAAAAGACACGTTCTTGTAATGCTATAATCTAAATACGCGTCTGCCTCACCGTTTCTTTGTCTGTGCTGCCACCTACTGCTCAAAACATTTGTGACAGATTTCGTACTCTGCGACTGCGAAATTTAATTTCGGGTTGTAGTCATGTAGTTGCAACTCTACCGCCTTCGGCCAGGGGGGGCTAAAGCGAGTGCGTGACTGTCACGAGAGCCCTTCTTGTTGAACTTCTCCGGGTTTACCATGGTCACGAATCAAGCGTCCTTACCCGACTGGCTGTCACCGTGTAGACAGGTGGTCTGTACAGGTTCACGGATTTTGAACGTCAGACAGAAGGATGATAGACGAAGTAGTTATTACGTCCAAAATCTCGGTTCAGACGATTACTTAATTATGCTTATGGCAGTTTTGAACCTTTTTTTTTTAAAGAAGGAAATCCGTGATTGCTGTGCAGAGACGTTCCAAATGTTATCACACGTTTGTGTAAATCCTTGTTTTAAAAAGAGGGAGCGAGAAAAGGGCGATCGTAGGGAGATTATTCAGCTCCCCGAGTATGGAGGAAAACATATCCGTCTCTCCGACGCTTCGCTTGGATTTGAATAACTTCGACTCAAGCGCCGCCGAAGGAAGCAGGTATGTTTTAACGAGTCCGCGGTCCTTGGAATCCTGTGCGATACTCGGGGTGAAACCGGTCGAACTTTTATATAAATCTCTGTCCGAGTTCGCCGATGAAAACCTGGACACTCCACGGGAAACGGTGACGGTGCTTTATGAGACATACGAGAAAGAGCGCAGAAAGCGTGTGCGTCTCTGCCGGGAAGAGAGAGAGAAGATTATCCACGAGGGAAAGGGTGAGCATTCCTCCTTTAAAAAGCAATCGATACTTGAAACTGTCCTTGAACAAGCTCCAGAGAGCCAGAGTTCAGAAGCCAGACCCCAAAACACTAAAAGTGGTGATAGCCCTCAAGTGGAAAGGAGGAAAGCAGGCCCTAGTAAGTCTGAGGTTAGCAACAGGTCCTCAACCACTGACTTCAAGGGGCACCAGTACCAGGATCCAGTAAGGAAGACCACAAGAACCTGTGAGCCCACTTTACCTGGGATCTTGGGAGACCTGGGATACTCCCTGGCCAAGGCGGAGAGGAAGTTGGAGAGACTGATGCAGGAAGTAAAGAGGGAGACCGGCACCGCGGTGCCAGACAAGGACCGCAAGATTGCAGCACTGATGCTGGCGAAGCACGAAGAGGAGCAGTGGCGTCTGAGACAGAGCCTGCGGGAGGTGCAGTTGTGGGATGAGGAGCAGGGGCAGGAGCGCCTGCGTCGGGCCCGAGCTGAGCGGGGGCGGCAAAAGGAACGGGAGTTCAACGCTCAACGCTGGCGGGAGAGTCTTGAGTTACGCCGGAGGCTGCAGGAACAGGAGGCAGCGCGGCGGACGGGGCTGAGAACGCAGGAGGCGGTGCAGCAGGAGGACAGGAGGAGGTGTCTAGCGGAGGAGCAGGAGGCTCAGCGGAGGGAGAGGACGGAAGCGGCACGGCGGGAGGCAGTGGAGCGGAAGCATTACCAGGAGATGTTACTGAGGAAGGCTGAGCAGGAGGAACAGGACATGCGGGTGCGAGAGAGCCAGCTGGCCCGGGGGAAGGAGCTGCGTGCCTGCCGGAGGAGGGAGAGTTGGGAGAAGGGGGCGAGGAGGAGGGTGCAGCTGAAGAACCAGCAGCAGTGGCTCAGACACCTGCTGCTGAAACGGGAGGTGGAGGAGCAGGCCCTCGCACAAGAGCTGCTGAGAAGGAGCGCCTTCGAGCAGAGGCTGCAGCGCTCTGGGAAGAACCGTGGGCAGCTGGAGGAGGCCCGGCTGCAGGGGCTGAAGGAGCGGTCGGCCCGGGAGAATGCGCAAGGCCGGCTGGTCCGTGACAAGGCCGGCTGGCAGGAGCGCCAGCACGAGAGGCACCAGCAGATCTGGGCCCAGCAGGGCCAGAGGCGCATGGAGCGGGCTGCCCAGTTGGTGGAGGCCCGGCGGGGGGAGAAGGCGCAGCGGGCCCGGCAGGCTAACGCGGAGCGGGAGCACGTCCACCATCTGCTGCTGGAGAAGGTGCGGCAGGAGGAGGAGATCCTCCGGAGGCAGCAGCTAGACAGCATCGCCCACACGGAGCGGCGGAGGGAGCAACTGCTACAGAAGCGGGAGGCGGCACTGGAGGAGGCCAGGAGGGTGGCCCGTGCCTCCTTCCACATGAGAGAGCGGGTGAGGGAGGAGACCCAGAGCCGCACCTTTGACCAGATGGCCTTGGAGGCCCAGATCACCGCCAGCCTCGGTCGGATCAAGCTTTGAGCCCAGATTGGCCAAGGCAGACTGTAAAACCAGCATTAAGCCTTAGATAATGCTGAACAAGTTGTCTTCAGCAGTCTACCGAGGCGGTAGATTTACAGCCACGTGTCCTGTGCTTGTTTATAGAGTAAGGCTATTTATTAAAATAGAAAGCACTATACTGTAGTTTTGCTATATATTTTATTTTTAAATACACTTAACATACAAGAAGTTAAATTAAAGGGTTATTTTAAAATCCGTTCTCGCTCCTGTGGCTGGCGAGCATTAGACTGAACATAACAGTGGTGTGGGTACAGTGCAGCATTAATTAATTAATCAATTAATACATGATTGCCAGTGGTTTTATACAGATTTATTCCTTCCTTATTTTGCCATTTGTTTTCACCGGTTTTATAAGAGCACATAATTTTTTCAGTATGACAGTGTTATACCTAGTTGTAAATGAGTATATCATCATTTTGAAATGCAATTTGTATCCATCACATGATTATAAATGTCAGGGCTGCCATCAGTCAAACATGGAGGGTCCGCTTTGCTGTTTTTTGCACCTAACCACTGAATAGTTTCATTGGAGTCAGAGTATTGTAAATGACCCACTTTAAATGTGGTACTATGCCTCACAAGATTACAAGATTTCCAAATGAACTACATTCCCCAGAGGGCAAACTTCACACTTTAATGCACTTAGAGTGGTGATTTAACCGTTCCGACTTTCTGAAAAGTCTGTTTAATATATTGTTTTAATATATTGGATTAAATGTGGTTTCTGTTAGGACAAAAATTAAACCTTTAAAGTATAGTTAAGTACGTTTCCTCGGTCCAAACTGCAGTCACCTCAACCCCTCCCTCTGTCATTGTAATGGGTGAAAAACCTCAGGAGAATGGCAGGATACCTTTTTATCCAAAACATATGGTTTTCCTGCACTTCAGAGGCTGCAGCTAGTCAGCTGTGAAAGAGTTTCAATTGCTGTAGCAAAACCACCTGTCAAGTCGAAGAGGGACACCTTGAGGAAAAATGTGTTGAGACCACAAGACAAGGCGAAAGGAGGGGCAGAAAGACCGCTGTCTGAATGAGGAAGAAAACAGAGACGTCTCCTGGCCTTCTGCAGGTGGTCTGAATGAGGAAGAGAACAGAGACATCTCACCGGTCTTCAGCAGGAGGTCTGAATGAGGAAGAGAACAGAGACATCTCACCGGTCTTCAGCAGGAGGTCTGAATGAGGAAGAGAACAGAGACGTCTCCCGGCCTTCTGCACTAGGTCTGAATGAGGAAGAGAACAGAGACATCCACCGGTCTTCAGCAGATCTGAATGAGGAAGAGAACAGAGACTTCTCCTGGCCTTCTGCAGGAGGTCTGAATGAGGAAGAGAACAGAGATGTCTCCCAGCCTTCAGCTGGTCTGCCACATAAGTCTGTACCTGAGTATATCATCAGTAGGAAAGTAATTAATGAAAGATTTCAGATTTAGACTAAAAATTGAGTTGTTTTATAACTGTAATAGCATCTTTGGTTTTTAATCACATGGTGAGTTTCGAGATATTTTTACACGTCAGTCAAAACATAATATAAATACAAAGTTAATGGGACAAAAGTTAGTTTGGAACCCCGCCCAACCCCTCACTTGAAACCTTACAGCCCTAATGCAATACGATAGTTTAAAAGGCATACCTACACGAATCACATATGAGAAACACACTATGAAACGTTTATTAGACGTTGCATGTAATCCTCAAAACGTTACAATCCCGATGAAAAGGAAACAAAGGCAATCTTTGGACACTTCCAAGAGTATCTCAATCAGACAGTAATTCTGGACTTTGTTCAAAGGCTTTTCAAGGTCAAGGAACTGCCTTCAGCAAGGCTGTTGTATGAGGTATTGTGTTCTCAACTCGTGTAGCTAAACTAGAGGTTTGAGGCCCTATAGAAATCCAAATATCACAAATCTGTCACATTCAAAATTAGCATTCCATCCATAGAGAGTACTCATCTAGCTGTGTTTTTCTACACTGTCCGTTTCACGGGAACTTGCCAGCTCCACAGGGGAGGGTCAGACCGACCCGCCATCACTAACCAAGCAAATACTGCACAGATGTACCGACGACATCAGCCGTCGTGGAGCCCCAGAGCCAGCAGCACAGGTAGCACCGCCCCCGCAATCAGAGTGACGCTCTCCAGGATCCCAAGCCCCCCTTGCTGGTACACCCCGGAGCCTGCGTGGTGATTGTGGTGCATGTGTGAGACTCGCTGCTGCCCCCTGCTGCTGATCTCTGGAAGTACATGCACAGTGGCCACGTAGAGGAAGGTCCCGGCGGAGAAGAGCATTCCGATGCCTGTAGCGCTGAGTCGGTTTAGGGACGAGCCGCCAGTCTGCAGAGAGACAGATTATTGGCTCTTATTGGCCAGCAGCATTGAAGCCAATTTTTGAACACTGTCTGGCCCTTTAAGGAGAGCGCCTGGGAGCGGCCCATCCACCTCACCGTGCTCAGGATGAAGTATGTGGTGATGGCCAGCAGGGGTGCCGCTGCAGAGAAGGCCAGGAGATGCTTCTGGGTCTGACTCCGCTCCAGGCCAGCGTGCATCAGGAAGGACACCAGGCCAAAGGCTGCTGGAGCCTGCAGCAGGTAAGAGACAGGGAGAGGGCGTCACATTACAGAACCCAAACGCACAACCATGCAGGAGCAAAACGAGTTAGCATAGCAGAACCCAAATGCACAACCATGCAGGAGCAAAACGAGTTAG
>JAOYSI010052818.1:31718-51115 GCA_025775065.1 Hiodon alosoides
GCACAACCATGCAGGAGCAAAACGAGTTAGCATAGCAGAACCCAAATGCACAACCATGCAGGAGCAAAACGAGTTAGCATAGCAGAACCCAAATGCACAACCATGCAGGAGCAAAACGAGTTAGGATAGCAGAACCCAAATGCACAACCATGCAGGAGCAAAACGAGTTAGAATAACAGAACCCCAACGCACAGCCATGCAGGAGCAAAACGAGTTAGGATAGCAGAACCCAAATGCACAACCATGCAGGAGCAAAACGAGTTAGAATAACAGAACCCCAACGCACAGCCATGCAGGAGCAAAACGAGTTAGAATAACAGAACCCAAACTCACAGCCATGCAGGAGCAAAACGAGTTAGAATTACAGAACCCAAACGCACAGCCATGCAGGAGCAAAACGAGTTAGAATTACAGAACCCAATCACCGAGCAATGTAGGACAAGTCAGAATTTAACAAAAGAGAAAAACAATGACAGAACAGCTTGCTAATAGATAATAACAGATGAGCATGGTTATTTTCTTTTCGGTTTTTTTTAGACCCTGCACTTAACATTGAAGCATGTGTATTTATATGTGAATGGAAGTTAAACTGCAAGAAACCGCAGAAGACCCAGGCGAAGGAGCGGTCACCTGTTTTGGCTCTATAGTTGCTAGCAACACTGGGACCAATAAGACATAACGCTGCCAGTCAGTGGCTGCGATTTAAACGTTATTCAAACATTGTACTTGCATTACTGCTTTAACAGCGTGGCTTTGACACTGCTGTTTTTCAGGTCTGTAAAAAATAATTTATTCATTTTCAGTTTTTTAATGCATCAGCGGCTGACCTTGTGCAAAATGACAGCTAAGAAGACGATGACTTGGACGGAGATCTGAGAGGAAGACACAGCTGCACCCAGCGCCACGCCATCAGCTGAAACAGGAAGTGACATTGTGTTCATTAGCACCATATGGATGTCTGAGTGTTCTAGTCCATGAAAATGACCACGCTTGATATGCCACAGAAACATGTACACAACTCCTGGCATAGATACGCACAAGAGTATATCAAACAAATCTGCTTCCTATTTAAAACTGCTAAATTAAATTAAAATGATACTGGCCCTCGGGGAGACAGAAGTACCTGCAGCATGAATGATCAGTCCCAGGGTGGCGGTGATGCTGGTGCTGTTAGACATGCCGGTGCGCGGGTCTGCGGGTCCAAACGTACAAACATCAGCCACGCATCCCGTCTCTGTCATCGCCCACACGCTGCCGGGTTCGCCCACTGACCGTGCGTGGAGCAGTAGCTGCTGATCTGGTCCACCACAAACATGAGCGTGAATCCCACCACCAGGGACGCCCCGATGACAAAGTGAGACGGCAGTCCCCTTCTTGGCCTCAGCTCCGCGGACGGACCGGCCTCACCAGAGGAGACGTTGATTGCAGCACTGGTGCAGGGAGTTGCTGGGCCTTTAGGTGGAGTTGGAGGTTATCAGACCCAACAGAGGGAACACCATGAAACACTCCTGCTCTTCCTTGTACAGACAGGCATTACAAAATACACCGCACCCGCCCAGGGTATGCGGTGTGTTGAAAAAGTACCATGGAAACCTCAGGGTAAAGATGCAGGATCGAGATAAACGTTATACATGCAAGCAGGCCAAGAAAAAAGTTTACATGTTTACAAACATTTTTAATTTTTAAAAGTAAATAATTTTAAGGTGATTGGGTAAAACTCTATTTGTAAATGTAGTTAGATCTTAGCAATGTGGTTTATATGGAGGAACAAAGTCTGATTTATTGCGGCCATCCGCAGTGTGTCCGCAGTGACATCTCAAAGGCAACAAAATTGGCCTGGAACTCTCACACCCCCCCCACCTCTCCATGAATCCTCCAGCAGCTCCACTCCCTCCGGGATGATGATTGCCAGAGCCGTTCCACACAGCAGCCCCGCTCCAAGCACACTTACAAACTGAAGATTTCGCTGAAAGGAGAAAAACGCTCAACGCGATACCAAACGTGCTGACGTTCTATCCAGAAGAAAATGACAAATAACGTCAGAAAACGACGGGCTACGTAGGTAACTTTCAGGAGGTAAAAAAGCCAATTCTTGTTGGAGTTAATTTTCATGGATGCGCTGAAATCATTATAGCTCTTTATGTATTTTCGAAAGTGAAAGCGGTAGTTATTTCACATTTGTGTGTTGAGTTCACCAAAGCGATACGTGTGTAAAAACAAAAAAAAGAGCTATGCCTAACAGTATCAAACAGTTCACATTTTCTCATCTAGAAGACAAGACTAGCCACTTCAAGGCAACATTTGCGATTGTAAACCATGCACAATATAATTTAGCCGGGCGCAAGGAGCGTGCAATAGACATAGAATCTCAGGTACGGCTAGTAGCCTATTTATAATTTATTATAAATCAGATCCATTGGCTCATCTCATTCCATCTGCCCTGCCGCTATTGCGTTTTTATGAAACAGCCCAAAAGAAGATGTAAGAATGTACAGAGAAAATGACTTACCTCCGAGAGTTTTATCAAAAGTGGAATCAGTCCTAAAAGAAAACAGCCTAGAAACATAGCCACTGATATCAGAACAACTGCTATTGCCCCATCCATGGCTATCTGCGTACTTGTCAAATAGTCAGGTCAGTCAGCTCGCTATTCAATTATTTGCTTCCAGGAGTTCTGAGAAAAATAACCACGCCATCGCTTATTTTAAAATACAAATGTCCTATATATAAAATATCCAGGCTTAACTAAAAAGGGCTTGCTCCAACTATCCGAAACACTGGGCACAACCCTTCCACGTCGCTTAGTTCCGACTGCAGACACAGCGTTGCAGGTTGTCTCTAGCGTCAAAGCTTGAGAAGTACACCAAATACGAGGATGTATAAAGTTCACTTTCGCACATGAGGATTTAGTCATTCCCCTTATCTCGTGACCGTTTTTACTTGTATCCTCATCATAAGATTTATACTTCCTCAGTAGAGGAATAAAACATGATGCAATACTATACTGCCAAGTCATGGCAGTATAGTAAAAAAAAAAGACGGTCTAAATGATTTCCAATCATAATTAGATGGCTGATTTGTTGGTGAAATGCAGGGTTCGTTCCCTTAATCGATGTATTTAACGACACACTATTCAGATCTCTTAAATAGGGACGTTTTGAATATACGCTATGTGAACGCTTCCTCTGCGATGACTGATCAGATCATTGGAAACAATGGTTACTGGTCTTCTTGAACTTTTTGTCGCTTTATGTTAAAATATAAAAGTCTACCATTGGATTTTCTTCATTCTAAACATATCCAAAATCACTCTGTTTAAAGATTTAAGTTTGCAGCTATAATCTGTTCGATTGCATTTAAGATGTCAATTAAAATAAGCGTCGGTAAGTATTAAGACAACCGGAAATCGTTATTGTTTAGTTCCTTACAGTCTTTACCTAGTAATGTCAAATAAACCAAAGGTCTTAAATGTTTCTTCCGTAGGCATTGCGGTCATACTGGTAGGCCTGTATCAAACGGGGAGAAGGTTTATCACACTAACCAAACCGCTTTTTTTTTCTTATACCCGTTTGATTACTTCTAAATTTGAATTTCTAAAAAAAATTATTATTAAAGAATTATTTAAAAAAATAACGAGGATAACTACATTTAACTGTTAAAATTAAACTGACCTAAATATATAGGTCCTACTATTTTTATACATTCTAATCAATCCATTTTAGACAGCAATGAAATCGGCTGATTGTACGCAAAAGCAAAACGAATATAATCTGAATTTGACGTTGTGAAAATGTGCCTCGTAACTATGGTCTGGAGCGGGGGTTTTCAAACTGTGGGTCGCACAAAGTCACTTCGTCTCCGAGATTAGATGTGTTGTGTTTAAAGCAGCAGGCACACCCTTCTTATCATATTCTCATATTCATATGACAAGGAAAATAAAAACAGGATGTGTTTCCCCCCACATATTTCCATTTAAAAATACCATTTAGAAATATTTTGGTGGGTCTTAAGATTGATTAGACTTGTCTAGGTGGGTTCTGAAATGAAAAAGTTTAGGAACCCCTGGTCTGGAGGATGGAATTGATGCCATTTTAGCTCAAATAGTTATGAGCTATGCCAGTGGGCAACATCGCACATACGGTCTTTAGTTTCATAGTGGTCAGCCATGACAACCGAATTGAGACAGCAGTTTCCTTATTACGCTGAAAACCTCAGCCAGACTTACTTCCAAAATTCCAGATTAGTTCCATAGAGGGTGCACCCATTCCACCTCCGTCACATTCATTGGTTAGACACAATTTGGAACGGCAAACACTTGATTCATCTGGAACAGCGTATAAGGGGTGAAACTTAGAAGTGAAACAGACACACTGTGAGGTTTTCATTGCATAAACCAGACCTTAAAATATAGGGAAACGGCTTTAAAAGCCTGCAATTTTCTTTTATGACAATCATTTCCCGCACTCACACCTGTAGTGCTAATTTACAACTCCATCGGTGGACTATTAGGATTTAGGTGGGTATAGCATCAGTATCATTAACAGTTCTTTAAAAATATTTGAAATGTAAACACATTTTAAAATTTAATTGTTTAATTCATACATATTTGGAAATGGAATTCAGTATTAGAATCGATATTGATTTAAGTGGCAAGCACTGCTTCAGCCCATGAAAAACTGAACTATAGGTCCCCTGATTCGAGTAAATTTGACACATGGGTTTCAAAATATTTTTTATTCATTCATTGGACCATGAAAAAAAATACACATCACAAACTCTGACCACGACTTGACCACTCCTCATCATTCGCTCTCGTGGATCGTGTACGTCAAAGAGCTGACCGCAGAGGGTTCTGGGAAATTAACCATTGTACGTGGCAGGGTCGTGCGAGTTCTGAGTAAAATGTATCAAAGACAAATCTAAGCCTAACTAACTCCCTGTTGCTTCGGAACACGGGAACACCCTGAAGCCTCCTTTACAGTGTACAGATTCAGCATTCCTCCCACCTCTTGTTTTTTTTCCCCAGGATGTAACAAAAACCAAAACATGGTGGAACTGTTTCAAACTGATTTTCATTGAAACAAAATACAGTGAACGCTCTGCAGTAGCTAAAAACAGACAAAAAAATTGACCTGTTGGTGTGAATCGGTGTTAACCTCTTCAGGTTCGGAGGAACATTCAGCTAAGCTACTCAGTGGTGAATTCTGGGAAATATCTTAACACCAGCTACAACTCTAGATGGAGACGGAGACTTCTCTCATTACAGCCGCTGACCTCCACACCGGACAAATCAGAAACGTTAACATAGCGTTATGAGAACCAAAAGTGTGCTTGAATCACACAGTCACACACTGAGGGGAATAAGGAACCTAAACATAATTCGGAGGGGGAAAAAGTACAGGTTGTACTGGTCTTGATTCTTCCAGAACGACTCGCTTGCAGCCGCCCTCCGGGTTCGGTGGAAAAGTAGTCACCTCGTGTGTGTTCTGCTTCGAGCGGAGAAACAGTGGAAAAAAGAGCCCGAGGCAGGGATGGTGTCAGCTGCCGCAGCTCCGACACCATGCGGACAGAGCATCCAAGGGCAGTGTCTGCGCAGCCACAGAGGGGCGTGCCGGGAGACGTGGTGTCCGGCCAACACTCGTCACTGCAATGGGAGGGGCATAGTCAGCGTGGGGGGCGGGGGCCTGCCGAGCAGAAGGTCCCAGAAGGTCGTGGGTTCAGCCACTGTGTTTATGTTTCGTTAGTGCGTAGTTCAGTACTGCTCGCCGCCGTTTTTTTAATTCCCCCCTCGCGTAGCTCCGCCCTCTTCCTGCACCAGGCGCCATTAAGGACAGACCTCGTTGGCTAGGAGGCTGTCTTCGCCGGACTGGAAGTCCGCCTCGTTGATGCTGTCGCCCGCAATGATCATCTCCTCGTCTTGTGAGGAGCCTTGGCCATCTTCCTCTGTGCTGCCTGCACCGTTCTCGTCTGAGTTGGGGTCCTGAAGGACCTGTGCAATGTACATCTGCGACACAAGGGGTGGGGCTTGTGTGAATCCTCACAGTAACAAACACTGTAAACTACACATGTACTGCCATCACAGAGCCAACAGAGTCATACGCGTCACTCAAAAGTAAGTAGTCCCCAAAAGTAATCAGACCTCACGCGTCGTACATAAAACATAAGAAAAATTCAGCTTAGGAATACAAATATTCTATGGGTGTGACTGAAGGGCACTATTACAGTTACAAGTTTCTGAGTGATGTTGGGAAGACCGATTACTGTACTTACTGTAGTCGTGTTGACGGGAGACGTCCGCGTTATGTGGCCGTTTTCTACCCCATCCACCCCGTCGTGGGCATCGATCTGAGAGAGAGGGGGCAGGATATAATTCCCAGTGTGCCCTGCAACCTGACTGAAGCTTGCTGGCTACTGCCAGACAGGATGGCATACCCATCCTTCTGCTCATGGTAGCACACCCTCACAGCAGGGTCTGTGAGGTCTGGTAGACAATTTGTCTACGACCGACAATGGCGCCCCATACCTTGTAGTTGTGAGCGCTGAGATATTTGAAGTGTCCAAAGCAGACGTGCGATAGGCAGATAAGGATGGTGACAATCAGGACGACGAGCGTGAGCATGGACGCTGGTGCAGAAATTCCTGCCGAGATGAGCATGTCCAACGTCAGAGAACCAGTCATTACCACACTAAAACAAGTATTCCATTAACAGCCAGGGATTTAGCGTATAGCTTCAAACATTTCGGCAATACTAAATACGTTCTGCATCAACTGATTTAATTATACTCAACCGTTTGGTAATGCATGATGCATTTATTGATTGTGACTAACTACAATTGAGTTGGCACAAGAGCCGCATAGTCAAGTACATGAAAAAATATATAATTTGAGAGAAAAATAAGTAACAGATTTTTCTCAAGTGTCTCTCTCTCACTACCAGGGCTTCTAATAAAATTGTTTTCGGTTGGTTCTTTCCCAAATTTGAGTTCTAAAACTATAGATGTGGGAACAGAGATGTGAACCAGGTGAGTTGCGGTCCCCCCATCTTTGCACCACCTCACCTGTGCGAACAATGGAGAAGAAGAGCAACCAAAAGAGGCAGAGGATGGGCGCTGCCACCACCTGGTTGACCGCACCCGAGTGGATCTTCTTGTCCAGTTTGGAGGGCAGGTAGGCATAGTACATGTTGTATCTGTCCACCAGGTGCTTGAGTAGCATGTACATCAGCCCTGGGTAGAGAAAGGGACATGTGACAAACCTATGTGACACACTATGTGTGCCTTACCCACAATGCCCCTCTTATATAACCATTTCTGTTGTTTCTCAGCAACAGTGGCTATACATTTTATCAGCTATCCGGAGCAACGTGCAGTAAACAGGGAAACACAAGCACAATGTTAACTACAAACCAGAGCATGTGACTCGTTCAGGGGTGAAAAAGCCTGTAACACATAGGCAAATCTGTAAGTGCCATGGTTCTTATAGTTATTATAATGCTAGCAATGCTAGCTCTGTGCAAACCAGGGCGGTGCTCACCGAAGGGGACGATGATTGGGCAGGTGATGCTGTAAGTCATGACCACCGTGAACACACACATCATCCAGGCGTAGGCCGCGCCAAACTGGAACTCATACGCCTGGTGCTGTGGAGACAAAGACCTCCCGTTCAGTTACTGGTCTTAAGGGAAGTTATAAGTATCCCCCCACCAGAATCTTTTCAAAGGAACCCCCCAAAGGACATCGTACAAGACACCGATTAAATTAAAAAAGTAGAACATTCAAGGTTCTCTTTATCCCACCAATCGTATGCTGACACCCTGGATAAAGTTTAGACCAGTTGGGTACTTGGCATATATTATTACCCTCCAGTGACCAGTGTTTAGTAATGTTTTTTAGCACAATTCGGTGGTAAAATAAGACGGCAGGCGATGCCGCCCCCTCTTGACGTTATGCTTCTCTGCAGCCGAGCGACCAGAACATCCGTACAATACACATATTGAATATGAAAAGCAGTCTATGGGGTGGAGAAACTGAAAAAGCGCTCACCTTCTTGACGTTGCGCCTCTCCGCTGCTGAGCGAGCCAGGCATAGCCGGATCATGTACATCAGTAGGCCGGGAATCCGTAGCAGGTCCATGGCGTTTCCGATGAAGGCAGAGGCAATGACGTAGTTGACAAAGAAGGCCCCGTTGTCCGGGAGGAAGACACACCTGCAGCACAGAGAGGGGCAACAGGGTGAGCACAGAGACTTCTACAACAGCCTGGTCACAAGACTGTGTGCGTAGTGTCGGTACCAAATACCAACCAGAGGGGGCGCTGCTCACATCAAAAATACTCCTGTCAGGGCTTTTAGACAGATGCTCGATATAACAGACCTACCAAACTAGACACTTTCTCCTTCAACAGCCTCTCTTTCGGCATTGTATAGTACGGAGTTAGAATTACCCCTGAAATTAGAAAGTTAAAGCTACACATAACTTCAGTCTAATCCAACATGAATGCGTTTTAAAAGAAGAGAGCGTGTAATTATAAACTGATGGAAAGGTGATAAGGACATCAAGTTAAGAGATAAAAAGATTTTACTCACTCAAATCTCACAGTGGCATCTGCCAAGAATTTCTTGTCAAACAGCCAACGAAAGAAGTAGTCCAAACTGAATTCATAACAAAAGGGGAAAAACCCAACAAATAAATTAAGGATGATGAACAGTGGGGAGGAAAAGGCACCCTGGGAATTGTAGTGGGACCTTTACTGAAGAGCCAGCCTAACCTCAGCCCACGACAGGCATGGGGCCTGCAAGTTTCCGAGTCTCATGGTATCAATGTGGACCCCTGACTGGGAATGGAACCCGGCCCCTTCACTGTCGTACATCAGGCACAACTTCCAACGAGGGAAACGGTTAGCTCGTTGAGCTAAACACCGTAGTCCCAAGCTCAACGAACCAACGGTACTCCAATGGGAGTGACGTCACCCTCAGTAGTGACTAGTTAACTAAACACGCTGACGGTTAGCTCAGTTTAACCTCTAGGACACAGAATGTACGAGCCCAATCCTGGCAGTGACTCACTCAAGCCTTACCTGCTGAGTCCAAGGGAGGGCAGCAGCAGAACCATGAAGATCAGGAACGTGTAGCACTTGTGCATGGTGGTCCTGTTTTCACCCGACCTGCAGCCCAAGCAAAGAGAACAGCCTTACTTTCCTCCACTATAGTGCCATGGCATTTACCCCTTTTAGACCTCTATCACCAAAGAGTCACTCCAGTTAAACCTAGTCCCCAAGCTGTTATTCCAACTCAACTTTTCTTTTATGTCTGGAGCTCAGTTTACACTCTCCAGCTCATAGGGCTCTCTTAGGTCTTCTGAGAAAGATCTTGTGACTGTTCCAGAATCTAGACTTGAAACCAAAAGGAGACCTCGCCTTTTCAGTTTCCCTGCTAAGCCCGTCTTCTTTTAAGTAAACATTTTTTTGTTCAAACTTTTATGGCTTTCTATGAATGCCTATGCTCTTTTTAAAATGCTCATATTGTCTGACTTGCTACTCATGTACCATATATATATTTTTTTTTATAGACTGTGCATTGACTCCTCTGCATCTATGTTTTTGTATTGCAAAGCACTTGGTGCCATTCTGCATGCTATACAAACACAATTATTCTCATAATCACCACACAGGAGGGTCCTCCATGGGTCCACACACACACATAGCAATCATTTAACACAGCTTCCTGCTTGTCAAAGAATTTTACAGAAAATGTAATTGGGCTTTACAAATAAATACATGACGTCATGGGGATTCGCGTTGGCCATACCTGGTCCAGTGGGCTTCGAAGAAGGCGGAGTAGTAGACGATGGTGGGCAGCAGGGCGGAGAAGGCCCACAGCAGCAGGGTGGGGAAGAACTGGGTGATGATGGGGTTCTGGGGGGGGGAGTGATGGGGTGGCTCTCATTCCACTCATTTAAGCATCCTGTTTGAGTCCTATTTCATCCCTTTTCAGATTTTGACTGAAATAGCCTGATTTGAAGATACTATTAACTGTATTTTAAACCTGGTCTAAATAAATTCTGGAGTATGCTCCCATTTAGGACTGTACTGTGTTGTGCACCAAGTCTATAATGCAGTCCAGAAACAGAAGAAAGCTGGTGTGAACCCAAAGAGGTGATAACGGGTAAGAAATCACTGTGAGTGGGAAAATGGGAGGGGTTGGCTGGGTGCAGAGGGGGAGCCTTACATTGAGGTACTCCACAGGTTTGGTGACGTTGAACTTGTCCATGGTGGAGATGATTATGGCGGGGGTGGTGAGGAAGAAGAGGAGGAGGAAGAGGATGCAGTTGATGATGAGACAGCGCACCCACCAGCTCATGCCTTCAATGGACAGGTTCTCCCTGGAGGAAAGACGGCCATATATGACACACCGCCCAACACACTGGAGCAGTTACTACTGTCAGGCTCCACTTAGAGTTAAGCTTAGTGGGTTGTCTCAGAACAAATGCCTCACAACGCCCCGCGTGCTGTATTTATCAAGGCCTTCACTCTCCCGCGCAGGTGGAAAAACAGGTGAGGATGGTGACCAGACGGCTGAGATAACTGCCCACCTTACTCACAGGAGGTGGACAGCGCAGAAAGTTCTTAGGCGATAAAATGGACATGTCTGTCATATTGTGGAATATCTCTATGATATTGCCTTAGAGACCTGCAGTCCAAAAACGTGCGGAGGGTTCTACAAATCCAAGGCAGGTCTCTCACCAGGGTACGTACTGCTCGCAGGTCTCACACCAATACACAACCCCGCATGTCTCTCTCTCTCACCAATACACATTCTGTGGGTCAGGGGCGTAGGACACAGTCCAGTCGTTGACGTGCAGGAGTTCGCTGAAATGGGATGACCTGGGCTCCCTCCGGCAGTTACAGCCCTGGCAGTGGCAGGCGTTGAAATCTTTCAAGATTCTGGTAGAAGGGCCAAAAAAAAAAAAATAAAGTGTTAAACCCGTGAAAGAACGGCTGATACCGGGCACAGCGGTTGCCCTGACCTCCAGTATCTACACAGGGGTAGGAACTGTGGTGCTTTGATTGACATTGTTATTAGGGTAGTAACTCTTACCGTTTGGCTTCACAGGTGTGATTTGGTCACCGTGTGAAAGGAAACTAAGACCTGCTAGAATTCAGTGGACTGGTCCATTGACGGAGCGACAAAATAATCGTTCCTGAGAAATCTAGTGTTGACAACTAAATTCAGTTGAAACTCAACAAAGTCAGCATTTATCGATCAACAGGAAACCTTGTCAGGATTCAGTCAAAAATGACAAAATCTCTAGCAAAAACAACAAAGCTGAAACCACCCTTACTGCAGATAAACATGTTGGGTCAATCAGTCAACTCTGGTTGAACCGTTGTCCAAAATATATAGCAACATAACAGGAGTTCAGTTCCAATAAAGGTCCATGTCTGAAGCCTTCTGAAATTAAGCAAGACTTAATTTTTTGGAATATGAAAGGCCACACCAGCATTACAGGTGTGGCCTTTCATATTCCAAAAATGCTTAGCAAATATTTTGTTACAGCAAATACAGCGCCTTGAGTTGAGGCACTGAATCACACGAGTTCTGCCTGCTTACTGTAATGTGTATTGTAATGTGTGTCATTTCTACTCTTGGTAGGGGATTCATCAATGAAAATGCTATTTTTTCAGGGGCTGTTTAAAGCTGACGTTTCTGGTTGATGTGGGCCGGTAATTGTTGAAGTGCTTTAGCGTCACGGACATGGAACAGGTGGTTCACAATCACAATCACTATGACGGCATGGTGATTTACCATGTAAAGCGACTAATGTCAATCGACGTAGTAAATCACAGCTCAAAAGGACGAAGAGGATCAAATCCAGACAGAGGGAAAGCAGAAGTAAGCAACGTGCCCATATGCAGATCACATGGTCAGACTCACATTGCGGTCATGGTTTCATTCTGGAAGGTGACGAAGGCCATGCCCAAGGGTTTGTGCTTGACCGCGTCCCGTTCCGTCCTGTACTCCTGTTTAAGCTTGGCCTCCAGCTTGGTGTAGTAGCTTACAGCCTCCTCCTGTCCATCACAGGGGGAAAGTTTTGTTTGGGAAAACGCGGTCAACAATGGCCCATCAGTGTACATTCTTTAAATCGAGGAAAATGCGTGCGAGCTGTGGGATTTTGCTCCGATACGGGAATGGCATGAGTCACGCCATGGCGTAGGAGGCATTGCTAGTGAGGGTGAGAGGAAAGGAACGGGCAGGGGGGCGAGAGGGGCAGAGATCCCAGGGGGGGAGAGGGTGAGAGGGGCAGCACGGCCCTACCTGCTCACAGCCCTTGACGATGCAGCAGCACAGGTGTCCGCAGGGTTTGGGGTTGATCATGGTGGGCACATGCTCCCGGGTCATCAGGTCAGTGAAGAACTTTCTGCTGCGCTCCGTCTTTTTCCTGCGGGTGACCCCCACCCCCCACCAGTCAAAACAGCGCTACACCGCACAGTAGGCTTTCTGTAGACAAACAGGCGAGGTTGATGGGAATGGACTGTAGGGTAGTACTAAACTAACTTTAAGGACTTGTGCTGTGAGACTTGTGCTGTGAGAGAACAAAGGGTGAGAAACACTGATCTCCAGCATGATGTGTGCCCATGGACACTGGTGCCCAGGACTGCTCTCGCACACGCAGCACCGCGGTGCTAAGCCTGTTCCCGGGGACCAGCTCAGCGAGTCCCAGACCAATTGCGATGATCTAATTTGGGGCGGAGGGCATTGGGATTGCGTCACCCCCAGCCAAAGAGAATTACACAACACCCAGAGAAAAGAGGGGCCTTTGTGACTGGGGACACAAGGCCAGACTTTGTAACTTCTCCGACAATCCTCCAGCGTCTTTAGGCTGTGTAGTCTTGTCACTACCCTGTCCACTATGCTGGGCCCAGTTACCGCATGCAGCCCGTAAGGAGTGTGTTCGACCATAATAAAAACCATTCCTCTGCGTCTGCAGAAAACACCATGACCCTACCCCTGTGTAGCAGCAGCACCACAGCCAGCACAACCGCCCTTAGCTAGACAATAAATCCCCACCGATCATTACTGGTTCTTAGAGCAGGGCGAGGGAACATCATCCTGCTGTGTAGCTCTATTTGAGACTAACGGGAGCAGTGACCCACTCGCGTCCAGCAGATGAAGCCCAGCTGTGTAAAATACAACATTCACGGCTGCGTGGGTCACTGCTGCACTGTAACCAAGTCCGTCACACTGTCACAGAACATGGCAACATTCAGAGGTTGCCCCATTTCCTCCTCTCTGGTGACTTTAAAACACAGGAAGAGAGCAGGCTGGCGGCACCCTCAGAGCCCGGCCAGCCGGGTTAGCGAGGCGGTAATATTCCCACAAAGACACTGGAGAGCGCCAGCTCATTGCTAAGCACTGGCATGCCATCCATCAGTTTAGCCCGTTCCTCCATTCCTGCACGCGGCAGTAAAACCCTACCATTCATCACAGTTACTAACTACAGCCACTGCATTAGCAGCAGGCTTAGGCCAGCCAACTCATTGCTTCACCTATTTCATTCTATTGAACATTATTTGTAGGGTGAAAACAGCGACTTTGATGTCACATATTACAAATGAAATACAAAATACTGACCCACCAATGGATCACAAAGATCCAACACAGCAATCTCTTGCTCATCTTCAGTTCCGGCCCAGAGAAAGGGGACTGAGTGCAATGAACAGTGAAAACAGCTGGAAAGGGCTTAGGGTGTGAGATTGAGATATATCATTAATTACATGTGGTCAGAAGAGCGTCGGCGAGCGGGCCCAGACCCGGGGTCCTACCTCTCAGAGTTCAGAGACATCAGCTTGGCCACGTTATAGCAGATTCTTGCATCCAGCACGGAGCAGTTCTCATAGGCCTGTCTGCAAGGGATACAACCAAACGGCAAACTCGGGTTAATTAAATCTAACAAACACCACACGCACACTGGGGTCACCAAACAAACGGCACGCACACGCACACGCACACGCACACACCGAAATGAGGAAAGGTCAGGCAAAGATTTGGCCACAATTAGTGACATTTTACCATTTCCTCAATTCTCACAGGAATGTCTCTCAAGAATGTCTCTCACAAGAATGCGCGTGCTATCGTGTCAGAATATTCTGTGATTTATCAGAAGACAACAGCGCACTTATATAGTGATTAGATTAGTAATATAATTATTTGGTCCGTCCTGCAGTGTCCCCAGTCTTTTCCTGTACGCCACATGACTCCATCACGAGCCCCCTCCACCCAATTAGGCTCCATAATGCTCTGGTTGTCTGCCAAGGGGAATACAAACTGCATTGGGCTACACAATCACACTCACTCAGCTGTGCTTGCCTACACTGACACTCACTCCACCACGCATAGTGGAATCATCATGTTGACCCACTGCACTTACTCAGTGTTGACTGAGGGGTAGAGAAGGGACTTACTCAAAGTGTTGCTTAATCTGAGTTTCTTCAGCATATTTGGAGATTCCGTTGATAAACAAAGTTCGCTTCACCTGAAAGGAGAAAAACAGGGCCTAATCAGGACCAGTCTCCGTGGGTGATAGTCTTATCAGACTACATTTCCAGGGGAGTAAGATTTCAACAATGGGGTGGGGTGCGGTGAAGTGGGTTGAGGTGAAGTGAGATCCGGTGGGGTGAGGTGAAGCGCGGTGGGGTGAGGTGAGGTGAGACGGGGTGCGGTGGGGTTGGCTCACCAGGTCGTCCTCTTTGTAGTGCATTTTGGAGGTGTGTCTCCGCATGCTGTAGACCGTCAGCAGGAGGTAGAGAAAGGCGAAGGATGTGTGCAGCCACAGAAGGCTATTCCTGTGGAAACCGCCCAGGGAGATTAAATCCGCTCAGACTTTAATACGCAGTGCTTTTTCAAAGATATACACAAGGTCTGCTGTGCTCACCCAGAATTCAAGTTGGCGATGGTGGTTCGCCCAAAGCTGTATGCGTTGTTTTCTGATTGGGGATTTAAACAAATAAAAAGCAGTTAAAACTGATCACGATTTACATTAGGTTTACAGTCATTTTGATTTCTCTCAAGTTCCTCAATCTCAAAGAGCTTTTACATCCTTAATGTCATACAGCAAGACGTTTCATCCAAAACGTGTCAACAGCGTTTGAAACGGGCGAGGCCTGTTCTGGGCCGGCTCACCCAGCAGATCCCCTGAGAAGTTGACGGGCAGGACGATGGCCACGGACAGGACGCCCACCACCACCAGCAGGCCGATGATATGTCGCTGGAAGGAGAGGTAGTGTACTGCGTCCTCCCCGCACTTGTCCCTAATCTCCTCGTCTCTGTGGGGAGGAGACAGCAGATGTCAATGATCTGCCAGCAAATGTGGAACCTGTCCTTCACACTCCACCCACATCCCCCAAAAGCTTCTCAACCCATGCTGTTGCCTTTCACACAAAGTGCCAACGCTCCATCCAGACCATAAGCCCCGAAAGCCAGGTGCAAGCTGGTACGATAACTCACTTTATCCTGAAGATGGCTGTCAACCAGGAGCAGAAACCCTACAAACAAACAAGAAACGGTTTCAGACAATCTGTGGGCACTTCCTGTTTGTTGCTGCTTGGTCCTGTCTGAGCCACAGGTTAAAGGGGTCAGCCAACACAAATCATATAAGCTGTAATTTCAGGCTGATGACCGCATGTGAGAGCATTCGTCCAGCCGGTCTGCAGGCACACCGTAGTGTTGGGGCGTTCGATTGGATCAGAGACGAAGACACCATTTCAGTCCAATGCAAACAAACCTTTCTGGAGCATGGGAATCCCTGCGTGTCCACATGAAGGGGACAGATCAGGTGGCTCCTCCCATAGCTACAGGGCAGGAGAAAAGTCCCCGGTCTCCGAGGTGAGACTCTCCTGCAGCAGCTCGATGGCAGACAAGGCCACTAGGCTAAAACTAACCACCAACCCCCCCCATCCCAAAGTGTGCGTGGAGATTTGCAAACCCTGTCAAGACCACCACCTTAAACATGTCTCAACCCGCAATATTACCCCAGTCAGTGGCCTCTCTCCGGCTAAAGATAGCTGACGAAAAGCCGCTTCTGTAAACTAAACCGCAGCTCTATAAAAAGTCAGTTTTTCTTCCTCTTCGAGGCGCGTTTTTCCCCAAACGCTGCCGTTTAGATGGAAGGGAAGCAAGTGCTTCCAGACTTGGGTGTGATAAAAATACTCAGCATAATCACTACCGTTACAAATTTAAACCTCAATTCAATTTAGCAACTGAAGAGCTATTGTGGCACTGAAAATGTAGAAAATGTATTTTCAAATAAATATCCCTTAAAAAGTACTTGTGCTCCAATGTGATTACTATCCATTCCAATACTTTATATTATATATATATATATATATGAAAATAAAATAAATGTCTAGTACCTAATACACAGACAAAGAATCTGGTAATTCATTGGCGGGTTAGAGGCGGGGGCAGGGGAACTTACAACGTCTCTCTGGTCGTAGTCGACGGAGCTGGAAACGGAAGTGAGGCGCTCATATCGGTCCGGGGTCTCAGAGTGCAGGGCGGAGGCCATGCTGGGGACAGACGGCCAAGGACACCTGTCAGTCACAGGTAAAACCGCCTCGGGCCTCTCGCGGTGGTTGGGGTCAACACCGTGTGAGCGTCGCAGAGGCTAGCAGGCACTGAAATGGTCTGAGGGGTGTAGATTCGGATCTCGGGGACTCCCTTATAGTCTGCCCAAACTGATGATAGCATGTCTGCAGTCAAGTCAGGCAAGCAGAGGCACTGTTGCATCTCAGAGCTGGTCAGGACAACACCTGATGGTCACCTTTACCCCCACCCCCAATACAGGTTAGGCCATTTGTGTAATTAGTGCTTTCCAAATATATTACACCACTGCAGAGCCATTTTGTGCAGTTTAAGTTCTCTACGATCACCCCGGTCTTCCCAGGGGGCATACTTGTCTTAACAGGTCTACAATGCTGGTCTTTACCATTCCTGTGTACAGCCAGCAACATTTACACTCTCTCGCACAGACAGCCACACACACACACACACACACACACACCTGACAGTCTCTCTCTCACAGTACTGGCAGAGTGATTAGATGTTCTGAGAAGGCAGGAAGCCATGCTCCGCATCCCCTTTCGGAAGGGAAGAGGTTCGATGGGGAGTAAAGTATTAGTTCTCGATAGACATGCTGCGATAACCAGACCACTAACCTGCCAACAATAACGCTGGTCTGGGGTCATATCCAGAGTGCAGCATTGCTCAACGCCACCCGTTATAGTAAAGCTGTTATAGCAGTCCTGAATTATTCATCCGCCAGTATTTTTAAACGGGCTCTAGGTCGATGCCACATGTGGGATTTGACGTTATCATCGAAAAAGAGAAAAAGGAAGCAAGTTCCTCTGTAATGGGAGAAAACTTTAGCTGCAACACTGAATATGACGCAGAACCCACTGAAGTTAAAAGGGAGGGTATTACTGGACTACATTTCCCAGAGCTCTTCAGGGTCCGTCACATCTTCTGTCAACACCAAAGCTGAAACCTGAAGCAGTGATGGTACTCCACAGCCCAAGGCGGTTTCTTGTGAGAGTCTTTAAGGAAGCCCCGAAGAGCTCGGGGTAGGAGGTCCTTTACACCGATTAGAGGCCGAGACATCGATCAGAGGACGAGACATCGATCAGAGGCCATTACCTTTCGGCATAGGCATCCTGCCTCTGGGAGTCATTTGGTGGAGTCACACAGTCAAAAAAGTGCATGCTTGTCAAGAGAGTCAACGCACAGATTAGGTGGGGGGGGGATGGTTGGACCCTGGAAGCACTGCAAAAGCTCAGTAGTGAGATGTTGGAGGGACACCAGAAACGGGGATGGCAGTGAAGAATGAAGAGAGAGAGAGGTAGGCAGTGTTAATTCACCAGAGAGACCCACGCCGCTACAGAGAGAGACAGGCGGGCAGTGTTAATTCACCAGAGAGACCCACACCGCTACAGAGAGAGACAGGCGGGCAGTGTTAATTCACCAGAGAGACCCACACCGCTACAGAGAGAGACAGGCGGGCAGTGTTAATTCACCAGAGACCCACACCGCTACAGAGAACTGATGGAGGTAGAGAGATGATGATGCATGAAAAAAGAACGTACTATTCTCGCTCCTCCATGCCGTTGAAACGTTCTCGCCTTCAAAAAAAAAAAGAAAAATAACTTAAAATTGGGAAAAAGATTTGGTTGGCACAGATAAAGGGGAAGTAAGATAAAAATCTCAGACTTAGACACATTACCTGTAAAAAAAATGCATCTTCACATTAAATATTCTACCGAGCTCACCTGATGCACACAAAACTGTTTCCTTCATAACCCCTGGGAGTTCCTACATTATAACCATGTTTTACCATTTGTCCAGGGGAAGGAAGGCCTCACATGTCACAACTGACAGTTCATGTCATTATAATAAGGCAGATCTAGACTCCAGGGAGACAGAACCCCACCCCCGGTCTCTCTTCTCAACACGAACCACCTGACCTGAGATCAGCTAAGCGAACCCTATTGCTCGCCCCAAGGCCAGGGCGTAAACACACTGCAGCTGTGAGTCGCTCACTCCACCCTCCACCACGCTCTGTGAAAGGCCCGTCGGTGACAGAGCAGCCTGGGGACAAAGGGCTCTAAGACGCCATGGCTGGCTCACGGTCCAGCAGCGTCAGCTGGAGAGAGGCGCAAATGTCGCGGCCCAGCAGACAAACCCGCAAGTTCTCCTCCCTGACTCCACCCACTCGCTCGCTCAACCCAAGAGTGCTTTACAGGCATGGCCACATATCCATAGAACATTGCCAATGTAATATATACATTTAGCACACACACACACAAACACACACCCTTCGGGGTTTTAACAATACATAATAATAATAATAATAATAATAATAATAATACAAATCCATTTGGTTTGTAGGATGGGCCCAGTCATATATCTTACAGGCCTTGTTGTATCTGCATTGTGTAAAACATCCTGTGACCACCCTTTCTTCTGCACCCTCTCATCCTTCTGCAAGCGCACTGTCCAAGGACCGGCTCCACTCGAGAGCCAATGGGGAGCGAGGAAAGAGCTCTGTTCCCTCTAACAGGAATTACGCACTCTCATCATCATCTATACTCAATTTAATAAAGATAATATAAAAAGCTTTTAGGTTGCATTAGAAAGCATTTTTGCCCTTCTCTAGGATCGGTTTGTGAAAGTAGCGTGCAGAATCACACTGAACCATCTAAAATGATTCCTCCTGAGAAACATCTATAGAGCCTGCCAGACGTAAAGCGTCAGCTCTCCCGGTAACGGAGCGGCGTAAAGCGTCAGCTCTCCCGGTAACGGAGCGGCGTAAAGCGTCAGCTCTCCCGGTAACGGAGCGGCGTAAAGCG
>JAOYSI010052829.1:0-25433 GCA_025775065.1 Hiodon alosoides
ATAATGCTATGGGGTTGTTTTTCTGGGGTTGGCCTAGGCCCCTTAGTTCCATTGAAGGGAAATGTTAATGCCTCAGCCTACCAAGACAATTTGGAAAATTCTATGCTCCCAACTTTGTGGAAACAGTTTGGGTAAGGCCCTTTTCTGTTCCAGCATGACTGTGCCCCACTGCACAAAGCAAGGTCCATAAAGGCATAGTTGGATGAGTTTTGTGTGGAAGAACTTGACTGGCCCGCACAGACCCCTGACCCCAACCCTATCGAACACCTTTGGGATGAACTAGAACGGAGACTGCGAACCAGGCCCACATCGTCCAACATCAGTGTCTGACCTCACAAATGCTCTTCTGGAAGAATGGGCAAAAATTCCAACAGAAACAATCCAAAATCTTGTAGAAACCTTTCCTAGAAGAGTGGAAGCTGTTTTAGCTGCAAAGGGGGGACCAACTCGATATTAATGCCTATGGATTTAGAATGGGATGTCATAAAAGCTCCTGTAGGTGTAATTTGTAGGAGTCCCAATACTTTTGTCCATATAGTGTATGTATATATCTATAAAATATATAAGCAATCAGCATAGTGAGTCATCACTGGGGCAGCACTTACAATCAGCAAAAATATGGTTTAGCTGCTTTGCCTCGGCATAACATTAAAAGCCGCTAAACATGAAAGTAAAAACCAGTTTTCATTTAATCTTTTAATTCCTAATCACGCATGTTAATTCAATTAAGGATTAACAATAATTAATTTAAAAATACCCCTTTTGATGGGACATTAATCCAATCAGCGCTTTGTCCACTGAAGACATATGCACTGGAGCAGGGCACACAATAGCACTGAAGTGAAAAATGTATTGTGTGCCTCGTCTTGCCCGCAGTTTAAAGTATTATATGTTTTGGCTTCTAGGCTACTGGCATCTCCCATCCCGTACAGTTTACAGTTAAGTTGCTTTATCCTAAGCGACTTACCCAGCTTACAACGTCTACATTCAGCTGGATATTTACTGAAGCAATTCAGTACCTTGCTCAAGGATACAACGCCTGGGGTGGAACTTGAACCAGCAACCTTTTGGGTACAAGCCTGTCACAGGCCTGTTACTAGCCACTGCACCAATAGCTGCCCTTCAATGTAACGCAACCTTGCAGCCTACAGAAAAAGTTACCGATCGGCATCTTGTCAGTCAGAAAAAAGCCTGTCTATTAACCACTGAACCCGTCCCCATCAAACAGGACCACGGACAAGCTGAATGAGTCGTATACCGAACCCACCGGAGGGACACTCGCAAAGTAAATTTTGAACAACACAGAAGACCTTCGCAAGCCCTGGGAAATATGAGACATCTTCCACCCAGCTCAAACCGACGTTTAACGCAGGGCAGCTCCCGTTAAAATTCTGGGCGCTGCCACCAAGCATCCTTTGAAGTAAATTACAAACTCTGACCCAAAAAAACAGCTCCCCGACATAGAGATTACTCGTTTGCAAAGGTTTACATTACAATAACTGTCTCATTATAACCAAATTACTCTTGCAAAGCTAAACCTTGGGGCGATATTGGCTGACTTATAACTCCATAATATAATGACAAAACATAAACATTTCCACAAAGCTAAGCACTTTGCATGTTATTCCGCTGTCAGCATCAACGCTTAATATTTGATATTCCACCGACAGGCACTTTTAATGGCACAGGGAGATGAGTAAAAATGTTTTGGAAGGGTGAATGATGTAATAAAGCAGTTTATTTGCTGACAGTCTTTTTCCCCTGGTCTCTGCGTAGGCCCACATTAATTGACTCGCAAAAAGGCATGCAGTTCGAGCAGCAGTTGTGGGACTGATCTTCAAAGATGTTACAGGATGGAAAGTTTAAAACCCACGAATGGACTGGTGTCTCTGAGCCTAATCCAGTTGTCCTCCGTCGCACGGAAAGCGGTTAAATTTCAACCACTCATTACTGTCCGTATAAAGAAATCCCCCCTTTTTAAAAAGCATCCTTACTAAAATGTATATTCGTAACCGAGCTCACGCGGTTATGAGCTACAAAAAATTTGGGATTAGACCTTTTATTTTAACTTAATTTCAGGGCATTGGTTCCATGTATCTGATGTCTCTGAAACTGTTTGGAGACAAGCTTCCTGCTAACTGAAAAGCAGGCTATTGATGGCTAGATTACAATCTGGGACAAAGCACCAGGGCAGCGATAAGGTACAGTTTTTTTGTTGGTAATTCTTGTCTAGCTGCCATTCAAAACCGCGTGGTGCTGGATGTCACTGGCCGTAAACCGACTGGTGGGGCAGGTCGCGGTGGAACGCGAGGGGAAAAGGGAATATTATCACAGCATATTACAGTATGGGGTGTGCGTGAACTAACGTGAGTATTTCAGTGAACATCTGAAAAATTCCAACGTTTGGGCTGGTGGGGGAATGCAAACCAAACGTGTGCAAGCCTTTGCATTGTGGCCTTGTGACACCAACGCTAACAGTGTTTTTCCATTCCCTTCTATGAGAAAATCAGAACGACCTTGAAAAATACTAATGAGTGGCACATCTGCGAAGCTGTTCAACAATATAACGTTAGGGTGAGAGTCGAAGTGAGGGGAGGGAAAGAGACGATCGATTCAACCTCCCCTTATGTGAACCGTGTCCCATCTTAAAGCACACAACAAATCTAATAAAATGTTATTTGTGAGGCAGAGGTTAAAAATCACAAAAAAAAGTCAGGTTCTTGGTAAGAACCTAAACAAAACAAACACAGAACCTAAACAAAATCAAATGCATTTTACCAAGTTTAATTTTCATGGTTAACATATGTAAGAAGGTAACAATTTGGAAATCGGATTTCAAGTCAAGCCACAACGTCTTGTGCATTGGCCACACGTCAGATATGAGATAAATATAAAACAGTATTTTAACCCACGACGACTAATTTGATGGGTAACTCTTCCCAACACATCCAAACACGAATACAGAGTTCCCCGAGACATTTTCACAAGAGTCTTTGGACCACCACAGATGGAATAATCTGGGCCTACCATTTTCGGTGTTACTCTAAATCACTGAGAGGAAAAAGCCGTTGATTTAGTGTTTAGTGGAGGTTGTGGCAGCCAGATGCCCTGGACCAACACAAACAGATTGATGAAGAGGGGTGTTTTTGATAAAATGACAGGGATGGTACAGCCCACAGGGCTGTTCTTGGTTCGAATTGCACCCAAGTGCCTACCGTTTTACATAATTGCCTCTTGCGTGTCTTGCGTGCGTCCAAAATGACAGGCCTGACTTGTAAATACAGACATCGCTGATGGGCGCCTCGTGGCCACAATTATAAACATACTGTCACAGATGGGCCTGCCCTCTTGCCAATGGAAACTGTAGCTGGGCAAATATGGCCGCGTACCGAGGTCAGAACAAATTGCTTGGCAGGATCTCGGTGCCAGATGAAAACCAGACGACGGAAGGAGGAGAGTGGACTCAGGCTTTCGCTGAAAACGGCGTTAAGGAAATCCAGATCACGTGATCGGCTCCTGCAGACCAGCGGCTTCCAGGGAGGCGGCTGTGGGCGGAGCCGACAGCTGCCGGTCGCCACTGCTTTTCAGTCAAACCAACCAATCAAAAACAAACATTTTCTATTTCCAGTCCTTTCCTCAATCGGCTCATTTGAGGCATAGAAACTATGTCGTTAAATATTAATTTAATAATAATAACGTTAAATATCAAACTTCAAATAGATTATACTGCTGATTATACTTGTTGGGAAAAACAGCATATTTCTTATTTAAAACCTAAAACCCAAAATCAAGATTCCATTGTGAGACTTATCGTATCTATTTCAGCATACACTGTAACCGTAGTTTTTTTTACTCAATCATGGATCGTAACAGGTTAGAGATGCGAAAAACACGTCTTTAACAGCTGTGTAGCAGGAACTCCTCCTAGTAACTAAGCTGATCCGTTTACCTGCCGGGACTCCACAGGTACATCAGCATGTCCTGTGCTGCAAGAACGGCAGACCGATAATGGAACAGAAACTGGGGAAGGCGCGTCGCCCCCAGGGCCGGACACGTTCTTCAACCTCCTCACATGGGGACCGTCATGCATAATGCATCAAACGGGGCTCATTTTTAAATCACTTCAAAGTTGGAACAGGAAGACAGCGGCAAAAGGAACTCCTTATTCATCTGCCTTTCCGAGTCAAAGGTCAAGCGCAGATCTGCCAAAACGTCCTCTAATCTCATTAGTGTCATTTTTGGTGGGAGAAAAGAGCGACGGAGAACACTCCATCCCCATCCCTCATCCCCCATCCTCCATCCCCCGCTGCCGATGGTGCAAAATGCGTCTTCTCCAGAACAACCAAATCTCCTGCCGTGAACACATGAATACACTTGTCTCCTGGATACCGAATCCCAGCTTTAAATACCCTGCGAAACGCATTCATTACTCTCTGCTGTTTTAGCGGGGAAGATACTAGTGCATATGCGAGGCAGAGGGTAGAATCTTGCAACCTTTGAGGGGGGGAGGGGAGTGTGACATCAAACGTAAAAGACACACATAAATGGAGAAATCACCTTGGAGTGACAGCCGAATGGTCGCGAACAACAAGGCGGACTGAGGTGATTCTCCCAAGCACAGTTCCGGGAAATTCCTACCGAGTTGACACCACAGGTCCTTGATGCTCCCTAGACCTTTGGCCTGGGTTTAACCACAAAGGCAGTAGGCGGAAGGCGAGGTGTTTTTCTTTCCTCATCCCTGAGGGCTGGCTGGTGTGAGCGAGGCCATGGAAGAGAATGTGTGGAGCATCATTGGTGTGTGTGGTGGCAGAGGGCACTATAATGGAAGTCTCCTTTAGTCGCCCACTCAAACAAAACAAGAGTCGAGTATATCATTTCCTAGGCATTGGAGTGAGCACCAAAAGCAGCCTGGGGGCCTGTGTGATACGAGCGATGAACAGAAAGCCGAGAGGCCCGGCCCAGTCGTAGTTATTGTTAGGTACACAGTCTCTGCGGCCCCATAAACGTCTTTACCAAGTAGCTGCTTGGGCACTCTCAGGTCAAAGTCAAGTCTTTTACTCAAATTACTTGATTCAGCTCTGCTTTTATAGTGGATGGGGGTATCTCACACGTAGAGAATGCCGTGAAATAAAGCCAGCCACGTCTGAAGATGTTGATTCAGCTGTCACTCATTAGCTACAAAAAAGTGGAGGCCAACAAGCAAGGCAGCTGCCCATCGCCGGGCAACACAGCGGTCTATCGCCGGGCAACGCAACTGGCCATCGCCGGCAATGCAACTGGCCATCGCCGGGCAATGCAACGGGCCATCGCCAAGCAACACAGCAGTCTATCGCCGGGCAACGCAACTCCTCATTGCCAGGCAATGCAGCTGCCCATCGGCAAGCAACGCGTAGAGTGAAAATCCCGGGAGTAGAGCAGGTCATTCGGACACAAACACAGATTCCGGTGGGAGTATTCACCACCGATCTGGAATCTAAACGCCTTGCGAACACCGTCACTTTACCGGGTTTTTGTTAAGTCGGTGATTTAGCAGTTCCCTGGCTGCGTAACGATTTGCCTCAGTACAAAGATTACAAGAATTTCCTGCCAGGGATGTTGCGTTTATCAGTATCAGCAAACTCACATTTTACGCTTACTGTACTGTGCCTAATAAAATATATTTATATATTTTTTTTAAATCACTGTTCACTGATCAAAATTATTTAGATACCTGAGTAAGGCTGCCATGTGAATGGATATATTCATTAAGTTGACCTGGGTCTATCCATGGCGGCTTGCAGAGCCATGTACGGATTCCTGAACACTCCTGAACCTCCAAGCAAAAGTACCAGTGGGTGCCAGGTTAGCACTTCCTGGTCATGTGACCACCAATCGTAGCTGCAGCACGATGTAAGATCGAGGCAGTTGCCTCGTTGCCTTGCTGCCGTAATAGACAGGTGCCTCTGTAGGCATAACTTTCGAGTGAAGGCATCTTCTAAGAACATTGGTTTCGAAGAGCATTTTGCAACACTTACGGCAATGTGTGACGTCAGCACATTTAGTTTAGTTAGTTTTCAGTCTAGCCGCACAGATTTATGGGATTTTATGCATCGATGCTGCCTGTTACCCATCAAAACTAGCAGTCACGTGGGCAGTTAGAAGGCATCTTACGAGACAGGAAAAGATCGTTCAATCCGTTTCGAACAGCACTTGATGCCTCACTGTCCTGTTAGACACCTTCTGAGACAGCATTTTTCCCCGTTTCGAACACAGCCATTGTTTCAGGTGGAGTTGGACCCAAGAAGCTGTGAAGATGCAACCGTGGTAACAAATAAACTACTGTCTGGCGATCCGGAGGCATTCCTACACCCTCCGCAATGTCATTTCAAACCACAGCCCGTTAATTACGTATTAAATGAAGCACCCTGATTGTAATTGCATTTGAAATGTTTGCCAATTAGGGTTGTTTAAAAAAATAAAAATAATAATTGCCATCAAGTTTAAATGGGGTCAATTGTGTGGTGATGATTAGTAGGGTCGGTGTGAGAAACTAGCTGAAACAATCCTTGTCTAGGAGTCACAGTGATGTCAAACAAAGCCGATTACAAAAACATCCGTAGGAAAAGAAGAAAAAAAAATTCACAGCAAACAACCACTTTACTGCGTAATGAAAATCGTTATTTTAAATACACGCCAATGACAATGTGTAGATAATGATAACAATTAATGTCTATATAACAATTATAAAGAAATTGTGAGCATTCAAGGTCACTGTTAAATGGTTTCCATCATTAAATCCTAAGCACCAGAGAAGTTGTGTCTGACATACAAATCTACATTAGCTCAAATCAACAGCCAAATCTCTGGTTCTCTGAACGGTTCTGGGGCTCTTGTGAATTGTAACGTCAACACATTTTTTAAGCAAAAATGTCCACTTATCTTGGATATTGAGTTAGTGTTTTTTATACGGTTTTCATTCTCTGGTCACGTCCTCAATGCAATGTATACCCTTAAGCAGTACAACGGCAGACAGGTGTGTCTGTAGACCCTACAAATCACAGTCCAAACACACTCAGTGCCTTTCCGCGCAAACACGGCTCGATGCCTTTCCGCGCTAACTCTGTGCTTTCCGTGCTAACGCGGCTCGGTGCCTCTCCGCGCTAACTCTGTGCTTTCTGTGCTAACACAGTTCGATGCCTTTCCGCGCTAACTCTAACATAAAAGTGGAGGCCAACAAGCAAGGCAGCTGCCCATCGCCGGCAACGCAACTGGCCATCGCCGGGCAACACAGCGGTCTATCACCGGGCAACGCGACTGGCCATCGCCGGGCAACGCAACTGCTCATTGCCAGGCAATGCAGCTGTCCATCGGCAAGCAACACGTAGAGTGAAAATCCCGGGAGTAGAGCAGGTCATTCGGACACGAACACAGATTTCGGTGGGAGTATTCACCACCGATCTGGAATCTAAACGCTTTCTGTGCTAACACAGCTCGATGACTTTCCGCGCTAACTCTGTGCCTTTCCGCGCTAACTCTGTGCCTTTCCGTGCTAACACAGATCGATTCTTTTCCGTGCTAACTCTGTGCCTCTCCGCGCTAACACAGCTCGATACTTTTCCATGCTAACTCGGCTCGGTGCCTCTCCGCGCTAACTCTGTGCCTTTCCGCGCTAACTCTGTGCCTTTCCGTGCTAACACAGCTCGATTCTTTTCCGTGCTAACTCTGTGCCTCTCCGCGCTAACACAGCTCGATACTTTTCCGTGCTAACTCGGCTCAGTGCCTCTCCGTGGTAACCACGGTAAGGGTACATCACAAGTTTAACATTTCCTGCCACTGGTGGTCACTACACTCCGGGGCATGGAGGGCTACACTGCCGCGTTTAATGGGGGACTGAGCTACCAGAAATTTCTGGAACAGTTAAGTGGATAACCATATAACACACTTATTACTCCCAGTCCCTAATAGGTTGTAACTTCGTCACTGTAATTTGTGATAGATCTTTCTTGTTTGCATTAAATGTTTCTTTATCCATTCCTACAGTAAGAAAAATTCTTAAGACTGAGTAAAACTCTGCTTTTAAAAGGAATATTATACAGTATATTAAAAGCTGCATCGATGGTCTTTATTATCAGAGACTTCCGTTCTTCTAAGTATATATTTATTTTATTTATGCATTTTGGTTTTCTGTGGTACACTGAGGGGTAAAGAGAGCATAAACACAGATTTATTACCGTTTTAAGGAGCTCCTGTGCTGCTTTTCTTAACACCCTTCCATGCGGTCAGGCACCCTGCACAAGGAATACTGCAGTCTAACTAAAAATGTTCAATAGTGCTTGAGCTACTTTCAAGAACCATCCCTAAAAATAGGGCCTTTTTCCCCCACATCTGTGTCCCCTGGGTGGTGGTCTATATTTCACTAAAGGTCAGCAGCTACTTTTAACAATATTTTTCCCCCCCAATAAAAAGTATTTCACCAGTGTTGAAAAAAGAAAAAGGAGCCACTGTGAAATGAAATCAAATGATGCAGACTGGGAATATACACTCAGTGGGCAGTCTCTTAGGAACCCCCCTTTGACCCCTCGGAACAGCCTGGATTCTTTGGACATGGATTCTACAGGGTGTCGGAAACATTGCACAGGAATGTTAGTCCATGCTGACGGGATGACGTTTGAAACCTGCCACCAACACCATCTCAATGGTACAATTGATGCCTTTTCTCCTCATTGTGAAAGGGGTTCCCCCCCCTCCACCATCTCAGCACATTCTCCGAACCGGGCCAGCCGAAATCCCAGGAGATAAACATACCAGTACATACAAGAGCAGAAATAAACAAAGCGGGCCTCCCCTTGCCTCAAACGATCTCATGCTGCATGGAGAAAGGGGAGGGAGGACTAATTGTTCCTTAATGGCAGGTTGCATTGTGTGGCACGTAGGAAATAACACACGCACACAAACAAAGTCAGATGTGATTAGGGTTTTGGCATGCCCACAAGTATCGGAGATTTGAGAGTGTGTGTGTGTGTTTGTGTGTGTGGCAGGGGGGAGAAAATTAATTCAAAAGGTTCGAAGGCCTTTTAACAGCCTCTGACCTGGTTTTAAGACCAAACTCAGGGATCCACCTCTGTTTGATATGAGATTGCTTGCTGTATGAGCTCCCCTGTGGATATAAATAAGACCGGCCAAACCGACGTGCAAGGTGTGAGGTTGCAGGAGGGGGTGGGAGCGTCTGAGCAGCAACAGTCTTACGCTTGCAGGCAGGAAACAGTTGGAGCTGTTGTAACCAATCATCTTAATGCCATGCTAATTAGGTACCCACAATCCCTGAAAATGTCTGTGGGTGGCAAGCCACAAGGAGCTTTCACAACTGCAGATGGATCTAGCTTGTGTCTCACCAATGAGTTGAAGCACGCCACAGGGCCCCATTTCATCCTATGACTGTGAAGATCGTCCTGGTAAATTCATTGATAGAATAGGGAGCCGTATTGTTTCAAATTTTGTGCAATAGTTAAGAGACAAGGCTGGAAATATATTACCACTGAGCCAAAAGTACATCCTTTCCCCTGATGACCTGAGTTTTGAGAACAGGAGCAAAGAGGCAGAGAGTAAACACAGTAGACAGGATGTCATGCAACCAGCTTGAGCACTCCAAATCACTGCCATTCTCTTTTCAGTGGGTTATCGGTCTCTGGCATCACAACCTTAGCTGTGTTGCTCAGACTTAGCAGTGCTGCTCAGACTTAGCTGTGTTTCTTAACCTTAGCGGTGCTGCTCAGACTTAGCGGTGTTGCTCAAACTTAGCGGTGCTGCTCATTCACAGTGAATGGTAAATCCACACGTGAAGCCGCACCAACAGAGCCAGGGTAATACACCAGCACAGAATCAGCTCCTCATTTCCTGTTTGAAATGCCCATTTAAAAACATCAGCGGTTTATTCTCTGTACCACATCCCTCCTGGCGGCACTGTCAAGCTGCAGATCCGTCCTATCCTCTGACCGGGGCTCCCAATCACAAGCTCATTTCAAGCAGGTTGCCATTGCAATGGCACCAGACTTTTGGTCTGAAACAACACCTCCCTGTCTTTCACGTTACTCCAGGACTCTCCTGTTGGATTCACAGTCCCCCGATTGCATCCCCTCTCATTTGCTCATTGCTCATTTGTAGCAGTATACTCTTCCCTATAGTGTTTAACACTTCCTAAGAGGTGATTTGAGTGTCACACACCTGCTCACGTTTAAACCAGCAATTAAATCATTTAACCTCTAAAAAAAAAACGGACAGGAATTTTGTTCAGCGCTACATCTCAAAAATTTTCCACTCACTTTGAAACCAAAGCAGTGTAATAAGATGTTTGAAATACTGGATAAAGAAGCACTGACTACATTTTTGGAATCCTGTACATCTTCCCCGTGGTCAACCGCAGACTAATTTAGAATCTTAAAACATGAATTCTTTTTTGAGCAGGAAATTTCAAATTAATCTCAAACACCAATTGAAAACAGATGACCGCAGATCAAAGAAGTTCAAGATTTATTTCCCTGGGAATCTTCTTTTTTTTCCATTCAGACCACAAGATGACCAGAGCAACATTGAGGGGAGTGAGATATTCATTGTGACAACCTAATTCACAAGCATCCGAAATGAGCTTCACAAGCTATCAGTATCAGACTCCTTTTTTAAAGCCGTCACAGGAGACGAATCAAGCTCTCTCCACGCGAGAAGGCACTTCCAGGACTTGAGTATGAAAACGCTTTTTCTGCCCAGTTCAAAAGTGCTTGAAGATTTGTTTTCTGGAGCAGAGCTTTTGTTGGCTAGTTAGTATGTTTGTTTTTTTACTTCCTTGACTGATCAGTGACTTCTCTCATGGTGAAGAGTTGTCTAAGCGGAGTGTTTTCGCCAGACACACTCCAAGCCAAATCCAAAAGCAATTTAAAAACAAACAAATTTACGATTTGTTGTACAATAGGGTTTGTTTGGCTAAAATTTCAAAAAGTTCTGCACGTCCCAAATACCAAAATGCTACACCAAAAACAAATTAGATTTCCACACTCACAAAGAGGCAGAGATTACCAATAGCTACAACAAAGAAATTAAATCACAATGACAGGTCCGCATTGGTTCATCAAAGGGGCTTATGGCTTTGTTCCAAGCTTTTCACAAGATATAATAAGTCAAATTACTTTTTTTGATGTGGCAAAAAAATGTATCTCATTGAAACTGAGAAGAGTCTTAGAGCAATCTAATGCATAATGAAACCTCCCAAGCATTTTTTATCCCTGTATAACAATATGCAAAGAAAATACTTAAAGGCAAGAAATACTTTCTAACTTTTGCAAAAATATGTCACTTTAGCATTAGCTAAAAGATTATTTAGATTACGTTAATGGAACATAAAGCTACGTCTTGCACATCTCTCAACCTCAGACAGAAGAAGAAAACCAGACAATTCGTTATAGTCGAACTCTGCTATCGCGCATCCGTCGGCGACTTTGCATTTGAGACAAGGTATCAGCAAATCGTGCCCCGTGATGCGCAAAGACAAACACATAAATGGATTAGTTTAGGACCTGGCAGGATTTGTGTGCGGCCTTGCGGCCCGCAGTAACTCGGATTGATCTGTTATCTGTTACCTCTGATCTGAAACGGCTTAACAGGAGGGTTACGACTCAAGACCTTTTTAGTTACGCTGACATTACATCTGAATGGGGATGCGGACACCCAACGCCGATGCTTACAGAAAAGGAGGGAGAGGGGGAGAATGGTTACAAAAAGAGATGGAAGGAGTAAAATTTGGAGAAGTTCAAAAGGGAGGGTGCCATGGGATGGGGGGGGGGGGGGTACTGCTTTGCCCCGAAGCCCCGAAGAGACAGACTGTGACATCATGATTTACCTTTAAATTCACTCATCTATCTGACGTTGTACCCAAAGCTACGGTCATGAAAGGAAATTTCTTTTAGTGTCAACCCAACTAAGATGAAGCAGTACAGACCTCATAAAGTACAAAAAAGTGACATAATAAGAAATTATTAATAATTATAATAATTTCTGTCCGTCAGTCTGAGAGTTACACGCATAAACAGAGACCATAACCTATATGATGGAGTTCAACAAATCTCATCCGCCTTTCATTCTAGCACCGATTTCAATGTGTTCCATGATGTCAGTAGCTAAGCACCAACAATCCCTAGGTTAGCTCATAGTTACTGATATGCGGCCAGTTTAATATTTAGGGTAACATGCAGCTTCTGTTTGAACGGTGTCCAGCTGTAGTAACAGGTGAACAGCGCTAGAGACGTTGGTCTGGAGAGGAATAAAGTTGACGCATGTACATTTTATGTGAACATAAAGCTGGGGTTTTGGGCGGATGGGGGCTAAAAAATTCAAAGGGTGTATGGAATGATGAAAAAGCAACAGATAATAATATAGTAATATAATAAAGTATTATTTGAAGGCCGCACAATGTTTACTAATTAAGAACTGTGTACAGTCGATTAGGATTTTTAAAAAGCGTGTAAATTCCAGCAATCGTTGCATGTTATCTTTATAAACTATTCTCATTACCCCTTGCCCAGCTGCCCCATGCAGAGAAATAATCAATGAGAACGCTGTCGCCAGTGACAGCGGCTCATACATAATTTATTGAATTCGAGACATATTATGATAGCTACTTGGGTACGAAACCGAACGTCGCGTTTTCTTGTTGAGCAGCAGATTCTGTTACGCGAGTAATGGCAAGAAATCGCGGCAGGATGTTTTATTATTATTTGGGTAAGCACATATAGGCGGGTGAACGTTTCACGGGGTTTTAAGAGATATGTTCAGTAGCCTACTTATTGAAAATAACTCTAACGAGTTTATTAACATAATTGACACCAACGAGATTTTGTGACATTCGCAGCCGCTTCCTCTGAGGAGGAGAAGAATCGGAGCTGTTTGGTTTTTTTTTTTAGCTGTCTGGCGTTTTCTCTCACCTGGTGAGACTTAAGAAAGTGACACTGCGCATCCCCATAATTTCAGTGTTAAATTTAAATGCCTGAAATACATCATATATAAAATGATTGCGGAGAAATAATTTTGTGAAAAGTGAAGACGCCGCAAGCACATTTACACCGCAAATAACGACAACCCAATCAATATTTTGGCAGGCATTGGTAAAAATGTTTTTGTTTTTTTAAATCAGTTATTTTAGTAATGGTACCCGTGTAACTCCGCGAGTCCCTAGCGTTCCTTCTTGTGCCCGCTATAGGCTCCGCAGGTAAAAAGAAGAATCCCGTAAATAAATAATTTCATCTAGTTTATTGCAATGGAGGAGTGCACAACGCCACCACAAGTACACGTGCTGCACATTGCAAGCAGCACAGCCCAGAACCCCGAGACACCCCGCCAATACTGCGTATTAGTCATTTTGAGGTGTAATTTTTCTACCCTTTTTGGTAAACCCTTGTCGTCTGTTAGACAGGTGTTGGTACTTCCTTGCACACCCAGTTAGCCCGAGGACGCACACCGTAACATTATGTTAATATTTATTTAGTGAAAAATAAGAAAAGAAAAACAACCAACAAATTAGAACAATACCCTATGAAATTTACTCGAAACTGCAAAAAAAAAAATCCACCTACCAGACAGCGGTTTTTGGGTAGCGGCGTTTTCTTTGATACTTAAATGTACCAGATAAACAGATTACATGGAAGGGCTAGTATGGAAAATCTTTATCCCCAGCCAGAGGCAAAAGAAGAAGAGTGTCAGTCCTTGCAGCCCGTACACAACGCTCTATTCCAGAACTGACTGCAAGCCGCGCAGATTCAAGTGCCAAACCCTGGAACGTGGACCTATTGCCCGCCGCGTGCAGCTGTCAGCCTGCGCACAGCGTGGCGCTGTTATCCTCCAAATAATGTAGTTCTCCCCCCCGACAATTGTCAATGTAATCCTATGTTACTGAGTGCTAGAAGTTGCGCAGCATCTACTATACCAGTCAATGTTTGAATAAGTCACAGGTGACTAGATTTCTTTCATATGTACTTTAATAGTACACTTAGAAAATGTAATTAATCTTGGCGTTGTTTTATCATTAGGGCAATATCTGAAATAATTGTTTGGTAATTAGCACAATATTTGAAATATGTCTACCTTTTCGGACAAATTAAATTGATGAGAATCCTCCTCTGCTTTAAGTACAGTAAACAACTGTTTTTTTAAATGAACTTTTAAAATTTATTACAGCAATAATAAGACTGTAGGTTACAATTTGTATTTGTAAAGGAGGTTAAATGTCTTAACCTGAAGAGAAAATAAGCAAACAAAATTTACTGAAACTTATTTAGTCATAAACTAATCCCCAGAATTATTCAAGTCGGTGCACCGGAAGTATCAGAGTACTTTGGAGATTCCCTCCGACATCAAACGACACCAGTTTTATTCTGTTAGTGACCTGCACCGCCCATTCCCTGAAGAGCTTCCCAGTAACTGCTAATTAGAAGCATCCTCATACCACCATGCTCCACAGCAGGGAAGGTGTTGGGATTGCCACGGATGTAATGCCTTGAATTTATGCCAAAATGTTACAGATTAGTTTCGCCTGACCGCAAAACCTTTTGCCATGTCTGCAGCAGCATTTAAATGCCATGTTGCATGTGGAAAACGTGGATACTTCCTTTGCACACTGTATGTCCAGGCAATTAACATTCATTGTCCCTTCTTTAAAGCAAACAGATGTGCAAGATTAAATCGTATTGTAAATCATAATCGGATGTTGAGACAAGGAATAACTCATTTTTAATTTTACTATAGAAGTAACTTGTGTAATGCTCAATGTCCTGACTTTTGGCTCTGCTCAGCAGAAGCTAAATAAACAACAATGGAGACCAGTTTACTCCCCACCACCAAGTTTTAGAAGCTGAAAATAAGTGCAATACTAATTCAAACATGCTATACAAAGCCACCAGATTTATGCGAATTTTAAAGAATGAACTGCACTGGACTGAGGTGTGCCTCCGGGAAGGATATTTCTATCTGACTATAACAGCATAAGCACACATACAGCTTGTGTGTGTGTGTGCAGAGCGGCCCAAACTTCAATTCCGTTTTTCTCCATTGGCATCCCGGTCGGCTCGGTCAGTGAAGGCCAATAGAACTCTGGTTTGAATCCGGATCATGACATCTTTTCGACTGTTGACGGGAGTCCCGAGTGACAGCTGGCTGAATCCTCAGGGGTTTGTTCTTGGCGGTTACTTCCGTCAACTTCTAGCTGCGGTGAGTTAGGCAAGCAATGACGTCAGAGAGGTGTGCCCTTCCTCCGGTCGGCGATGATATTCCAGTACAGTTCTGTTCGGCCAGCGGTCTGTTAAATGCCAGTGGTTGGCAGGGTGGGAGGGACTGCCTGGGTCGTCTCTGTTGACCCATGGTTGCTGAGGATTTAGCGAGCAGCCAAGTCTTATGCATATAAACCGTAATAATAATAATAAATAAATAGTTTGTCCAAAGTCGCCCTCATTAGCGATGTGGACACAATGTGGATACGTTTCTCCGTGTTCCTGCCAGCATCTTCTTTTGATTGTTAGAGATTCTGGCTGGTGGTGGCGATTATTCAATACATAATTACACATCCGTCATGTGGCTGTCCAGCAGAATTCAACAAAATCACTCTGCAATGTGATCACAGCGGCCCTAACTGATTGCAACTGTCACGGTTCACCTTCACCTCTTCTGTCACTCCGTCGCGTTTTTCAATCACCTAATTAATCAATTAACATTCCACTAACTCATGTGCACTGTTTTGTTAATTCTTAGTTTTTTCTTTGAATCCCGATCGTGTCCTAGTTCCCAGCGTTCCCCCAAGTTCCCCAGCGTCTCCCAGCGTGTCTCCAAGTCCCCCCACCCCCCGTCGTCTCTCCAGTTTCCTCCCGGCGTCTCTCCAAGTTCCCCCGTGTTTCGGCTGTGGCCAATCGTGGAGGGGGGGGTAATGTCAACGCGTGACAGCAACAATGGTCTCAGAACTCAAGAGGAATATAATCAGTTGTCCTTCAGAGTGAGGGACTGTCAAGCTGAGATTCTTTCCTGTTGTCTGTTGACCAAGGAAATCCTCACATGCTTCAACCATGCGTTTAATCTATTATATACATTTTGCCAAATATTACTCTGGGAATTCACCTAATGTTTTTGTGTTTGTTTAATCCAACAAAAAGCGATCTGGGGATATGGGTAAAAACCTCTTGTTTACCGTCGTTATCAGTAAACGTGAAAGTTAATCACTATCTCAGACATTAATAGATTGAATTGCCTGGGGAGTTTTAACCGTGATTCGATCTCGCATGCTGCTATGAGGGAATGGCTTTTCTCAGTAGGGCTCCATGTGAACCATGTGAGATTTTCCATCCAAATACAACTCACTGCAGTCTATAGGGAGTCGCTCCACTGTTCCAGGGTCAGAATGTCAAATCCCAGCTCTTACAAATTTTAAGCAGTTTGTCTGAAATTGTTTGATGTAAGTGGAGCCGTACTGCGGGTCTTTGGGCACTTGGGGCTCTCAGTGGTTTGGATGGGCTTTTTCCTCACTTTCTCAGGAGCAGAACAATAAATAACCGCTTCAGTCAGGTTCTTACGGGCCGAGGCTGAAAGCAAGACTGAAAGCAACCCTTCAACCTTCTGCACTTAGAGTTGTGTCCAGATTTACACGCGGGTGTCAGTCTGAGGCCATATTTCCAATGTTTCAGACAGCAGCCGTGAGATCCGATATGATTGGGCAATGCATTCCCACATATCAGAATAACCCATTTGCTCAGCAGCCCTCTGTATCCAGGGCAACTCGCGGTTGAACATGTTGCACACATTCTGAACGATTAAGGGAGCTGCTACATTCTGGACATGCGCCGACTACTCCCCAGGTCCACAGTTCAGGGTTTTAACCACAAATCCGCAATGCTGCATTTCCTGCAGGGATCTCTGTTCTGAAGTCCCATTTGACGCTTTGACTTTGCACCCCGTGAGCAGCCTCTTTTAAGGTGACTGCATTGCAGACCCTGGGTCACCTGTCAACCCCTGCTTTCCCGTTAGCCCCCCCCCCCACTACACCCCACCCTATATTGGCTGATATGTATTAAAGTCCACTTTTTTACGTTTACTGATTAAAATGTATCCTCATAAACAGATTTCCTCTGAGCACCAGACTCCTTTCCCGACCGTGACGGAAAAAAATAACCTTTAATCTGTGTAAAGACGAGGCAGCGGGCGGTAATTCTAAGTCCCCCAGTACGGGTATTGAATGATGGGCGGTCTGTTACTACTTGTATAACTAGAGTAAGGTCATTGCATGAGTAATTTTAAATAAACATTACACATGTGAAGAATCTCCGTGATGGCAGACGAACATGTGTAATTTCTATCAGCCAATTACCTTAGTATTCAGCTGCCAGAACACACGTATTGCTTTCAACGATTTACATACTGAAGTATATTCAAACATAATCTTGTGTTTATATTGGGAGAGGAAAATGGCTGCTGTCTAAGGTCTGTTTCAGTGAATTAAGGTACAAGTGTATCTAGAGTTAGTATTGTGAAACCCACACTAAAAATTTGTCTGAAGAAATAAACTCTGTCTTTGTTAGTCCTCAGAGCAAAGTATTCTGTAGATATTATAAATGCCTTTAAGTTGGTGTCAGCTGGAGACCAATAAAAATAACTTGTGCTTTGACATTTGATCAATATTGGATTTGAATAACTATGTAAAATAGCCGAGCAGACCAGAAGTCAAACGAGTATCATAAGGCACTGCACCCTTTAATACACTAAGGTAGGCCATCCAAGGTTTATATAATTTTGTCTTCCTTTAACGCAATCTCATCCATTGATGTTCATATTGCAGTGTTTGTTCCACCAGCCTCGGACACCTATAATGTACCCACAACGCAATTTTGGGGCACACTTTTACTTTTCAATGAGCCTCATCGCCCATTACTGTCAACCCAAATCACAGGAGCGTGGTGCTAATTGTTGGACTTGTTATCCTCGTCATAAATTTCCACAAAGATATGTCTGAAGACATGCCATCTCCTGAGTATCGGTGTAGTCCAGAATATGACCAGAACGTGAAGTGTAGTATATATCAATGCTGTTCATTTCAGTTAGTAAAACACCTGTTTTTCATGCTAAAACAGATCCTAAGAACGCTCAAATATGACGCCGTTATCTCACTGGCACAGACGCCGTTACGTCACGGGCACAGACGCCGTTACGTCACTGGCACAGACGCCATTATCTCACTGGCACAGACGCCATTATGTCACTGGCACAGACGAAGTTGTCACTGGCACAGATGCGGAAATGTCACTGGCACTGTCACTAGTTATATTTTCAGCCAGACTACTGTATATTTTTAAGTTAATATGTCCAACGTTATTGAAGTACTGAGATTTACTTTACTGACAGCTCAGACATTACAGCTCAAATACAAAAGCCCTGGGTGGTTTCCCAACCAATCTTTTATTAGGATTTCATGAAAATCGCACTGAGCAGAACTATTCTAAGGCTCTCTCCGAGATATCAGTGATGGAGCTCATTTGGGAAAGATTACGAGAGATTAGCTCAAGCTGCGCTAAAGTGTACAACAAATATCACGTTTTGAGTTATTTCTCCAGCTGTAAGGTGTTCAAGGCTCTGCCCGAACTAAAACAAGATTAACGGTGTGATGATGCAACGTGCCCGCGCCCCAAGTCTCCCACTCCGAACCCCAAGCGCCCTTTACAGAGGTTTGGGTTATGGCATGGCACAGCAAGGTTAAGCAGGGTGTTGACAATAAAAGTAAAGGCACACAATTCTGGTATTCCAAGACGCATTTCACAGACTGAGTATTTAAATGTTAAAAGCACATTACAAACGAATCCCTGAATTATACTAAAAAGTGAATTTAAAAAAAATCTCAATTTGATATTAATTAGACCAAATTAAATACCCCAAAAAATTAATTATTGGATTTTTTTTTTTTTAAAAGGTGTTTATTAAAGCAATTGTTTAATAAAGATCATGGAGTCACATTGATATCTGAAAGCAAATATTGTTAAAAAAAAAAAAAAAAGATTATCAGCAGTGTGTGATACTCAATAACCTTTCATTAGTCTCTCAGAACACATCACTGATCCCGAGTTCACCGGCTAAAGTTGGCGTGTCTGAAACTAGTGCATCAGAGTGCATTGATCTCACTCACTCTTCACAAAAATACGTCAATAGACGAATAGGTACTCACATACCCAGCGTGGCTTCAGGGAAAGGGGAAACGGGCGTTTCTGTTGCTAATGCAGTCGAAGCATGCAAGGCCTACAGATAAACCTGGTTCCTTTCTTCCTGCTAATAGAATATTTTAGAAAAATATTAGCGGTGACCATCCGAGTGTAGTTATATAATAATTATATTAGTTAATAATGATATAACACACGTATGCACTTGTAACTACTTTAAAACAGGATGTCTAAATTGGCTCGTGGGGGATGAAAAGGTAGTTGAGCAGACAGTGTCTACGCTAAGGTCACTAATAACGGACGAGACGTTTGACGTTCGACTAACTATAGATACACTATCCTTACGTTGTCCCTGAATATCTCACCTTTAGCTCGCTCACACTAGGTGAAAGCTATTCCTCGGTGTGGTCACTGAAGTGCTTTAAACAATTTGCTTTTTCGACATCTTCACTCTCAAACTAGGGTCGAAAGGGGAAAAAAATCAGCGTCTAGAAAGTGGACAGCAAAGACAAGAAAAAAAAACTCGATTTAAACCGGCAATAAAAATAAATATTTCCCTCAGCCGTGTGTATGTCATGCAATAACGTCTGTTTCCCCGTTTCATCTTGGGGCCAGGTTCTTTTCTACTCAGTTCAAACGGCTCAATTTACAGTAAAACAAAACTTCTGCATGATACAATTGCCTGATACAAAAATAGATAAAGAATACCCCGTTCTGTGAATTTAATAGTCTCTAATGTGCTGTAACTTCTCATATCCCTTTCATGATTCTTTCCTGTCTGGACTTACTTTTTATACTCCGTATTACTCATGGTTTTTAGTCGACATGAGACACATAAATGTTTAGTACTGTCGAATAAGAACGTACGTTTCATTATTGTACATCTGCTTTGTATTGCCAGTAGTACAAAGAAGTTACCAGGAAACAGGACCGGGCTATTGCCGACAGCATCCGATATCCCTCAGTCAGACACTCGCAAAGGGATTTCCACAATTGACGCCCCCGTTTCTCCACGAAGTACAGAGAATGCTACGCCGGAAACACGACTAGCTAGTTCTTTCTGGAGCATTCGCTCATTCATTCACTCGTTTTGAGTAACCGTTTATCAGGGCTGTGGTGCGCGTGAGCCTAACCCGTGACTGAGGCGCACATGAATGGACACCACTCTGGAGTGGTGGGGAGAAGGACTGTGCCACATTGAAGGAGAAGGGTGGGGCCACTCTCTAACACGTTTTGTTACTTTCCTGGGCTTCAATGACAGAGGCAACGAAGTTACAGTCGCTCTATGGTAACAACCAAGGGCATGTGGGAATTCATGGCTCTGTTTTTGTGACGCGTTAGCCGTACGAGTGTATGTGCTGTTTTAGTCCAACGGCAATTCATTATTTCGTGCCGCCACCCAAATGAGTAATTGTATGGACTAAAATCAACTGGTTTGTGCTGAGTGGGGATGGTGGACTCAAGGTTGGGGGTGACATCAGAAACTCGCAGAGCTGTGCTATTTTTGATTCACTGTATGGGCCCCCTTGTAAACTTGCAAAATTAATATTCCGTCTCACAGCACACAAAATATTGATGTTATAAAACACTATGTTGCCTCTCTAATTTTCACCACACAATCAATGACAACATCCAACATCAACAACTAAGCACTCCAAAAGGGGTGTTTAAGCATAGGGCAGGGTGAATGGGTGCATTAGTCTTCCATTCGTCTTCACTGCGCAACTGGAAAACTAGCAGGAACTTTATTCAGCAAAATTAATTATTTAGCAAAATTACTGTTATCAGTATTTCCTACGTTACTTGGTACTTGGACCGACCACTCTCAGTGAAGGTAGTGTTGTGGTGCGCATCTGCCTTCTGGTCAAGCCGGAATTACAGGAGCTCTCAGGTCCAGGTTATTTTGTCTTTAAAAAGTTGCATTTAAAAAAATTAAAAAGCTCCAAATCAGCTTAAGGTTAGAGTTTACTTGAGGGAAACGTGTTACTCAGATCAATTTTCATAATTATACTTACAATGAGGAATTCTCCTTTTGGGTTAACTGCAGACCCAATGTAGCTAGCACCTTCAATCATTCAAGTGAATACTATTCTGGGGCTTTTGAACCCAAAGGGGATGTAGTCGTGAATGTAACTGGGTCTATTCTTCCTATAACTTAAAAAAAAATTAATAAATTGAATTGCCCCCTAGTTTCCCGCCTCACTCCTTTTCCATCAAAGTGTTTTCAAATAACCTGGAGGCCAATTCTTGCGGCTCTCTGGTCAGCTTCCTGATGAAAAGAGGGCTCTGAACGCAGACAGCCAGACGCAGTCACCGGCGAACAGAGGCAAGAATCTGGCATGCGTGTGACAGCCGAATGAGCTGGGAACAGACAGACAGACAGGCATATAACACAGGCAGAAAAAAGGCCTCAGCAGTCGGGATAGATAAGAAACCACAATGCCTGTGGAACGGAAGTAAACACTGGTTTGCTTAGACAGCGCAAATAATGTACATCGGAGGCAGTTTATTTTATCTTCTTTTCAAATGTTAAGATGATGCCTTTCAATGCAGCGTTGGATTTATTTGTTGGTCTCTGTAATTGGAATGCATAGTTAGGCATGCCAATGGACATCGCAACCAAAACAGCTCTGGGCAAAATATAATAAGGCCAAACACTGTGATATGAATTGTAGAAGGAGCTGGAGGGAAGATTAGATGGGGGGGTTGGCTTTAATCGCTCACATACAACAATATACCAACAATCATGATACACATACGTGGGGTTTCAGACCATGATGAGTAAATACACAAATGTGTGGTTTCAGACCGTGATGAGTACACATATGTGGGGTTTCAGACCATGATGAGTACATATATGTGGGGTTTCAGACCGTGATGAGTAAATATACATATGTGGGGTTTCAGACCGTGATGAGTAAATATACATATGTGGGGGTTTCAGACTGTGATTAGTACACATATGTGGGGTATTAGACCATGATGACTAAAAACACATATGTGGGACTTCAGACCGTGATGAGTACATATATGTGGGGTTTCAGATCGTGATCAGTAAATACACACATGTGAGGTTTCAGATTTCACATTGAGCCCCAGTCTGCAGGTAAAAGTGGGCTGTGGAACATTGGAAAATAAAGTGATGAAAATGTCCTGCATCTTTCCTTTCTCTGTGTCCTCCCTCCGGTCACTGCCGGCCAGCCGCTATTGTTGGCTCCTGAGCAGAGCCTCCATCAGGGACACAGCTGCAGCGCCCTCGTCTCCTGTCCGCCTCACACCCCCGCCGTCTCATTCAAAGCTCAGCGCTTACAATCACTCCACTGCACTCCAACCCGGTCTCACTCAAAATCCACTTCCCCTGGCAGGAGTGACGGCGCAAAGGGGGCAGGAAGTTCGGTAGGAGGAGGAAACGGCATTTGCTGCAAGGCTACTGCCAAGGTGCTCATCCAACATAAATCTTTTACCTTCCGGTGGCCCCTGCATACTGCAGTTACAGAGCGGGTCTTACTTCTGCTGGTGCCCCAGATCCTCAGATTTATTATTTATTATTATTAACAGTGACCGTCTCTTCCCCAAAAATACGCCCACTTCAGTGATATTTACACGATATTTAGAAGATAAGTGTCCATACAAACTCTTGAGGATGTCTGACAGAGTCATGCCAGTCAGGCTAATTCACACATGTTGACACACTGTGGCGTTCAATGTTGGCGAGTGCCGAAGGATGCTCGCGTAGCCCCAGCCACTCGTCCAGGCGGCCGTCTGAATCGGGCCGCCGCTAAATCCCTTTTGACATTGCAAAGGGACATGCAGATTATTCGCAGCGCAGCTCAGCCTCTGCAAACAACGGAAGCAAAGAACGAAGAGCAAATAGTTTTTTATTCGTCCGTCGAATCATAATCAACCACTGGGCTCAGGCCCGATATCTAGGCCTACTCAGAGTCCAACGCACTGGGCATGCCTTTATTAAAACCGTGTTTGATATAACATTAGTGGCTTTATGAGGAACTGAACCGACACATTCTGCAAAAGAGCCCTTCCTGCAGGGGTTTTATGAGTCCTACACATGTATAATGTTATCTTTTAAACGTGATGCTCTCACCTTTTACGGGCGACCTTCACATTTCATCAGCATTCCTCCCTGTTCATCAAGTGTAGGTACTGTCACCGAGCGTAGGTACTGTCACCGAGCGAGTCAGAGCCGACGCACAAAGCAGGTCAAAGTCAGAAGAGACACACAAACAAGGTCAGAGTCAGATCCACACACAGAGCAGGTCAGAGTCAGAACCGACACACAAATGCGGTCAGAGTCAGAACCGACACACAAAGCAGGTCAGAGTCAGAACCGATGCACAAACCAGGTCAGAGTCAGAGCCAACACATAAACCAGAACACATTTTGATAACCTTGGTTTTGAAATTTTCTCCATAAACACAACTCTGGAGTGTCTTGTGTTTTTCACGTTGGTGTTTCCCTGAGAAAAGGAAGGTGGAAATTTAAAAATGTGTTTTTTATTTTTTTTAATAACACCACTAGACATAAATTGGCACAGGACAGCAAACTTTGGTTTGAAAAGTGCAAAAAGATTTACCTCTGTTCATGACTGAATTTGAAGTATTTCCAATAGCAGGTCCATGACCTACTTTGGGTTTTTGGTAGGTCTGTATATTTTAATTTTTAACATTGAATACGGGTGTTTATATCCTAAAAAAATGACATGCATAGTGTTCCAAAGATTTAAAGCTTTCGAAAACCCTCCATGGAATATTTCATACATCCTTGTTATGATAATAGAAGTTTTTTTTACCTAACTGACAAAGATTGTAGAACAGTTATTTGTCTTTCATGGTTAAACAGATGCACAGGCAATGGAAATGACAGTGCATATCAGCACGTCTCTCAAGGTTACTGGAAGTCTCGGGAGTAAAACAAGTTGCATTTATCTATTTGAATAAATCTCTCTCTCTCTCTCTCTCTCTCTCTCCCTTTGTCTCTCACTCTCCCTCTCTCTCACTCTCACTCTCCCTTTCTCTCTCTCTCTCTCTCTCTCTCTCTGACTCTCCCTTCCTCTCTCTCTCTCCCTCCCTCTCTCTCTCTCTCCCTCTCTCTCTATGTCTCTCACTCTCCCTTTCTCGCTCTCTCTCTCTCGTATTTCCTCAGACTGAAACAGATACCGCGGCGCTCATGCTAACAAAGTTGGGAAAAGCCGTTTGCCACAGTGGTCGACATTTTTTTATGACTACTGCACTGACCTTCCACAACCTTTGATTACATTGAGCACGGTGTGTTTACCTTGCTTAGCCAATATTAGTTTTTCAGAATTGGCTGATTTACAGCCTAAGACTGGCTAATGTTTTTACCAATCATCTACCTGTAAAACTAAATACTTGCTGAAGCGACTCAGGTTGAGAGTTCTGCTCAAGCTCACAACAGTGTTTCCCTGGCATAGAGTTGAAACCCAGATTTTATTAAATTTATGAGTGAAATTCCATAACCACTGCGCCACCTGCTGTCACAACATGTTGCCGGTTAGTTTCTGAGGCCAATCAAATCAGGTTTAAGGTAAAATTTTGGATCCAGCCACATCCGTAGAACCTGCGCGAGGGCAGGTCACAGTGTTCTTCAGTCACAAAAACGCTCGGTACAATTTTTCACCGACACCGGAAGCTTAGAACTAGAGGTGACAGACAAGTCCTCCGAGCCTCACTGCTTAAAATGAACGCAGGGAACCTTTAACTTTGCCTTTATGTGACTTTCCGGATTTCTTTCCCCCTGAATCAGCAGGGTGACACAAACTGGGAGTCGGACCAAGCCTGCCATTTGCTCATAGCACAATTTCCAAAATGAACGGCGTGTTAAGTGCTGTAGGTTGTAATAATTCAATGGCTCATTTGCTGCAAGACCTGAGTAGAATATACATCATCATCTTTATAAGTTTTTTTGCATGGTAAGAGCCCTGTTTAAATATTTTAAATATGTTCTATAGTGATTTAGGAACAGTATGTCTTTGATAAACATACATTACACAAACACAACACAAGTGATGGAGTGAAGTCACGTGCAAACATTCTCTCTCACACACACACACACACACACACACACACACACTCATACACTCATTTACTGACTCACCTACTTCCATACACACACACATACACACACACACACACACACACACACACACACACACACACACACACACAAACACACACACACAAAAAAACACACACA